>CM046030.1:342891-482891 GCA_025215565.1 Flaveria ramosissima | reverse complement strand
GAGCTTAGATCTTAGAATTCATCACGTTCATGACCTAGAAATCAAGATTAAGATGGGTGTATGTGTGTGAATCAAAGAACAAAGAGATGGATAATGATAATATTATGATTTCATTGATGTTGATAATCAAATTACAATGAGAATCACAGATGGATGATGGAATCAAATCCACCCAAAGGAGGAATTCTCCTTGGGTGGTGATTCACAACATGAGAAACACACACACAAAAGCCACACTTGCAAAAATACACTAGTGTGTCTATTCATACAATTATGACAGCATGACCTAATTTTGACTTTTCTTTTTGTCTTGATTTTGACTTTGTCATGTTGAATTGTCTTGTATTGTTGTAATCAACGTGATCTCTAAACTTGTATAATGAGATCTTCAGTCGGTTGTGATTATTATTTGGTAAGCTTTAGTTTATTATATTGTTGAACCCCAACAATACTCCCCCTAAACTAATGCTTGCCAAACCTTGAACTTGAAGATCTTCTCTGTCACATGTCACCTTAATCAAATGATGTGCTGACATAATTTAGTGATGTTCTCCCCCTCAGATTGAGCTTCTCCTAATATATTTCTGACAAATGTTAGAATCTCTTGAGAATACTTCTTGGTATTGGATATGGGTCGTATCACTCTTGGATTACAGTTCATATCACAACTCAAAGGATTAGAATGTATTAGGCATATGGTGATGCTTTGAATTTCTGTAAACTACATCAAGAACATAAATCAATGCTGAACACTTCCACTCTTTTGAAATATCTTGATAAATGGCACTTCTGATATGAGTATTCCCCTTGATTAAAGTATGTCAAATTGTCCGCTCAGTAGTCAGATACGGATGCAAAACATCATCACAGAATATGAGCCCAAGTACTTCAGAAAGAGCATATGATAGTTGTATAAGTCCCTGGATAAATTTCTGAAAATGTGACCAAAGTTGATTTCTATACTTTTTTTTGGGTTTCATGATTAAAATGGATGTGCTTGTTGATTGCAATCATCCGCATTCATGTTTTTCTTTTCTTTTTAATGTATGCTCATCACCTGTTCATTTGTAGTGGATGTAATACATTTGAAGTTAACTCAGCCACATTAAGTGAGTAACTCATCAGCATTTGTTTACTGAAGCAGCCACATTTGTTTTAATGCACCTGCATTAGTTTACAAACCATCCGCATTTGTTTTGTAATGCATCCGCATTAGTATAACTACACATCCGCATTTAATACAATGTGTAAGTTAATGCATCCGCATTTCTCGAATAACTCATCCGCATTTGATGAATTGCATCCACATTTGTTTTGAGTTTGCATCAGTGCATCAGCATTAACAATTTAACGCATCCGCATTTACTTATCTTCGTTTGCATTTGTCTGTGACTACATCCGCATTTTTTTAGTTGTAATCTGCATTTCTTTGATGTTTTGTTCACCTCATTCGCATTTCATAAGTTGATCATCCGCATTACGATTGAACATCCACATTTGTATCTGCATTAGTGTATGTACACTTGAATTAAATGCGAGAATCAGCAACTTATGAATTAGGGTAGCTTGACTCATATGATTCGATCAGATGTTGAAGCTGAATCATTCAAATCATTAAACATTTGAGTAGATTCGAAGACCATTGATGAACCATCTTTGATTTTGAATCATCAGATCGAATATAACAGTGAACACGCCAGCTAATCAGAACGATTTTGAAGATGATGATCCACGAAGAACAACCCCCACAAACTCAGTCTTTTCATTATTGTTTCTTCATATTTTTAAGTAGAATCTAGTTCCATGGCATCAAATTTTGAAGAAATAATCCAAGAAATTATTATATTTCTTTGAATCGTACCATATTGGAATAGATCTGATGTATTTCTTCTTGATTTTGAGATGAACATATGGGTTTCGATGAATGGTAGCTTTTGTTCTTCATTGTTCTTGATTTCTTCTTTGTTCTTGTAAGGCCCCGTTCGTGGGTCGCTTACAGTTGGACAATAATCGAACATAAAATATGAAACATACATTAACATTTACTAAAATACTGCAGCGGAATAACTTTTTAAACCATTTCATATATTAATAATTGCTTTTGCAAAATAATACAACATTGATAACCATTACAAAATATCATTTGTTCGCATTACAATGCAAAAAAAATCATCGTTAAACAAAATAGATACCATCCAAAACTTGCCAAGTAGCTGCCCCGTGCCATACTCAGCAACTCTTACCTGCCAACTGGAAAATACATAAAAGTCAGTGTTGCTGAGTGAGTTCTAGCTTATAAAAATATATTACCTTCCCTACGTTAAAACGTTTCTTACTTTCGCACATGATCATACATCACACATACATCAAGGTAATATTTATTATCTTCCGTCATCGTTTATTTCGTACATATCGCACATTTCGTACATTTCGCACTTTTCATTATCTTTCACTTCTATCAAGATCCTGTCGTATGCTTAACCCCCCTCTTGGGCACAAAGCCATATCATCTAGGGTTAAGCGACAAGGATCCCATATAGAACTTATGGAGTAGTCACCAAGTCTAACTCCCCTGTGTGTGTGAACCCTTATGAGTTAGCCAAGATCGCACACTACATAACACATAGTTATTACCATATCGCACATATGGAGCAGTCACCAAGACTGACTCCCACTATGTGTGTGATTCCTCATGAGTTAGCCAAGATCAGACGCTATAAAACACACAGTTGAGCTAACAACTCTCATGGAGTTGTGAACCTCCTTCTATTTTGCTTGCAAGACTTTCATTCGTTCATTATGTTCCACTTCCCATTATCTTAAATCTTTCGCTTCGTTAAGATAATACTTTACGTACATTATCATAATCACACTACGTAAAGCCACGTAATAATACGTCATAAGGAACAAAACATACACATACATAACATCATCACAAATCATCATACATCTCTATATAATCATCATACATCACCCCCGGGAACATCCCAAGTCATAGCCTAAAACTTCTTTTTTTTCCAAAAATTTCAGAAAATCTTCTAAGTATTTCAGGCGCATAGGCACTATGCAGGCGCATGACCACATGCGGGCGAATGACCTCATAGGTGCATGAGAACACTTAGGCGCATGGGAAAATTTAGGCGCATGGGCACTATTTGGGCACATGGCCAAACACTTAGGCATCTGGGAAAATTCCTAGGCGCATGGACACTATGCAGGTGCATGAGCTTTGGGCGTTTTGGGGCACTTAGGCATTTTGGCAGTTGGGTGCATGGGCTACTGTTTAGGCGCATGAACAACTACTTGCAACTAACATCATCATAATTCAGTCCCAAATCCAATTCTAACATGTTCTAAGCTTAGTTTTAACATTCTAAACAACATAAACAGGCTCACAACATAAACATAACCATAAATCATCCTAAACATGCAGCCACCCACATTCACATACACATAACATACGAGTACACACACCCACATAAATAAAACGTTTTAAAAATGTAATTCCAGCCCCAGAATTAGTTAAAACATGTAAAAGTGGGGTTCTAGAACTCACCTTTGACAACTTTCGGGTAGACTTTTTCAAACCCGAATGCAATTGAGTTCAACCACCTAAAAACCCACCAAAAACACACAAACAACCCACAAAATACATATAAGCACATACCCAAGGCTAGAAGCAGCCAAGAACACCCCAAAACACCATAAACATACCTTGAATTTCGACTTCTTCTTCCTCAAAAACCCGAGAGCTTTCTGCTCTTTCTCTCTCTAGAAAATCGACAGAAAGCTGATGTACTAGGTTATGGGCGGCCATGTTATCTTTTTAAACATAATAATAATAATATTTTGAGCTTGTACAATATTAACCCCTCAACTTGGGTTTTATTACTTTTCTTTCTTTTATTCTTCTTTTCCTTTTAAAAATCTGGGTGTTACAAGTCCAGCCCCCCTTATATGGGTTTTTTCCCCGAAACCTGTTACTCCTCAAACAGTTGTGGGTAATGCTGTCTCATCTCCTCTTCAGTCTCCCACGTAGACTTGGATCCCTTTCTATGCTTCCACTGTACTCGCACCAAGGGAACCACTTTATTTCGTAATCTCTTCTCCTTTCGATCAATGATCGCCACTGGTTGCTCCACATGATTGAGCCACTCATCTACCTCAATGTCTTCCAGTGGTACAACCATATCTTCATTGGCTAAGCACTTCCGCAGATGAGATACATGGAATGTCGGATAAATTCCATTTTACTCATCGGGTAACTCCAACCTATAGGCCACCTCTCCTACTCGAGCAATGATTCGAAAAGGCCCTATGTACCTCAAGCACAACTTACCCCGCTTTCTAAACCGAACGATACCCTTCCAAGGTGAAACCTTCAGCATAACCTTATCACCCACCTTGAAATCAATCGGTTTACGTCTCTTGTCAGCATACGACTTTTGCCTATCATTAGTTGCTTCATAAAGGCCTTGATCTTCTCTAGTTTCTCAATCGTAGCCTCAATCACCTCGATACTCCCTAACTCCTTCTGACCAATATCGCCCCAATAAGAGGGCATTCTACACCTCCTACCGTATAGCACCTCATAGGGTGGTATACCAATGCTGGCATGATAAATGTTGTTATATGAGAATTCAGCTAACGGTATGTGTTTGTCCCAACTTCCTCCAAAATCAATGACGCATGCGCGAAGCATATCTTTTAGCGTCTGAATGGTTCTCTCCGACTGACCATCTGTCTGAGGATGGTAAGTCGTGCTGATGTGTAACCTCGTCCCCATCACGTCATAAAATCTCTTCTAGAACTTAGATGTAAACCGAGTGTCACGGTCAGACACAATAGACGCCGGTACACCATGACGAGTTACAATTTCTTTGATGAACAGATCCGCTAATCTTTCGGAGGAATACGTTTCACGGATCGATAAGAAATGAGCACTCTTCGTCAAACGATTGACTATCACCCATATAGCATTGTTCCCCCTCGCGGTATGCGGTAGCTTTATAATAAAGTCCATGGTGATATGTTCCCACTTTCACTCGGGTATATCAAAAGGTTGGATCTTCCCATACGGCTTCTGATGCCCTGCCTTCACTCGCAAGCAAGTAACGCACTTAGTCACGTACACCGCTACGTCATGCTTTATACCCGGCCACCAATAATCTTTCTTCATATCATGGTACATCTTTGTAGAACCGAGATGAATGGAGTATCAAGTCTTATGAGCTTCTTCCATGATCTTTCCACATAGATCCCCATAACGAGAAATCCACATTCGTCCGAATCGGGTTCTAACACCTAGAGTGTTTTCACCCAACTCCGTGACTAAACCCTTCATCATTTCAGAGTTAATTCGTTCTTCTTTCAGCGCTTCATCCTAAAAATCCTTGACTTGCTTCATCACATCAGAGGTCATAACCAGTTGATAAGCTTTCACCCGGATTGGCTCGGGTCTCTCCTTTCGACTAAGGGCATCCGCCACTACGTTGGCCTTACCCGGATGGTAATGGATTTCACAATCATAGTCCTTTATGAGCTCCAACCATCTCCTTTGCCTCATGTTCAGGTCATTCTGCTCGAAGAAGTACTTCAATCTCTTGTGGTCAGTGAAGATAGTGCACTTCGTCCCATACAGGTAGTGCCTCCAAATCTTTAATGTAAAGACCACAAATGCTAGCTCCAAGTCATGGGTAGGGTAATTAACCTCATGAACCTTCAATTGATCGTAACCAGATAGGAGATCTATCCTCAAGAACCAACTGACACCTTGCAGCTGATCAAACAAATCGTCGATCCTCAGTAACGAATACCGATTCTTTACTGTCAACTTGTTCATCTCACGGTAGTCAATACACATCCTCATACTACCGTCCTTCTTCTTGACAAATAAGACCAAAGTACCCCAAGGAGAGATACTCGGTCTAATGAACCCCTTATCAAGCAACTCTTGCAGTTGCTCCATCTATTCCTTCATCTTGGAGGGAGCTAAATGATACGACGCCTTAGCAACAGGTTGAGCACCGAGTATCAAGTCAATTTGAAACTCGATCTCGCGGTCCGGTGGCACACTTGGTAAATCTTCTGGGAATACATCAGGAAAGTCACACACAACCGGTACGTCACACAGTTGTGGTGTTGGCGTGTCCACATCCTTCACATAGGCCAGGTATGCATTACATCCACGCCTCATGCACTTCCCCGCCAGCGCCATCGAAATCACCTTCGGAATCGTAGTAACTCGGTCATCGTAGATCGTCACCGAACTCCCGTCAGGCGCTATCAGCCAAATCATCGTCTTGCGACACACAATATTCACCTCGTAGTCCGATAACCAATCCATTCCTAGGACTACATCGAACCCACCTAAGGTCATCACAAACATTCTAGCAAGAAACTTATGACCCTCTAGTTCTATATCACATCCTTCTATCAGATCAGTAATCCTGGTAGACTTACTTATGGCAGTTTCTACATCAAAGGTCCATCTACATTTCTACTACTATTAGGCTAATTAGCACAGAAAGCAGCAGAAATGAAACTCTTACTAGCACCAGAATCAAATAACATAAAAGCAAGAGTTTGGTTTACTAGAAACATACCTGACACAACATCAGGGTCCGTCCTAGCCTCCTCCCAGGTCATCGTGAAAGCTCTGGGCTCGCCTTCTTCCCTTCAGTTCCAGTCGTCTTCTTTGCTCCGGAACTTTCAGCCCTTGGCTTCTTGCAATCCCTGCTCAGATGGCCCTCTTCATTGCAGTTATAACACCTTATACTCCCACACTCTCTTGCCACGTGACCGAGCTTCCCACATTTGAAGCAGACATTTACTCCCCACTTATACTCCCCTAAATGCTCCTTCCTGCACTTTCCACACCTCTTCGACCCCGCACGGGGCGCAGCTACACGCCGGTCATCCACCCGTGCACTCTTGTTGTTTGGAGCGGCCCCGCCACGTCCAAACCGCTTCCCATTCCAGTCCTTGTCATCACCACCACCCTTCCTATTCACCTCAACCACTACCAACTCTCTCTCATCATACAACCTCCCCGCTAGATCAACAACCGACCTAAACGTAATCGGTCGGGCGGTGATCATGTTCCTGCGGATATCCGTCGGCAAGCCTTGAATATACCTCTTAATCTTTCGTGACACAGGCGTCACCTGATATGGCACCAACCTTGCCATCTCATTGAACTTGGTGGTATACTGCTGGTGTGTCATGGTTCCCGCCTCCAGCTGCAGGAACTCCCTCTCAACCTTGTCAAGCTCCCTGTGAGGACAGGATTCCTCAATCACCAACTTCTTCAGCTCTGCCCACTTCATCCTCCCGATAGTCTTGCTACCCTCAGTCTTGACAATATTGTCCCACCAACAAGGCCGAGTCCACGAATGAGTGAGTGGCAAACTTCACCTTTTGATCTTCTCCGCACTTGCTGATATCAAGTCCAACCTCCATCTCTCTAACTGTAACACCCGGAAATTTCCTTTGTAGCCGATGAGAGAAGAAAAAGAAATAAAGTCCAAAGTCGAGGGACCAAACCCGCCAACGAGAGAAACTTCGATGCACGGGAGTATAAAAGGGGGAAAACACCCCTATTCTCCCAATATTTCAGCCAAGAGAGGAGAAGGAGAAAAGAGGAGAAAAGTTGGTTCGGGTGGATTCGAGCGTGGAATTCAACGAGGAGCGAGTCAAATCGAAGCTCTACTCGACGGGATCGTTAAGGTGAATTCTAGGACCCCTCTTTTACACGTTTTCAACTGATTTTGGGGCTGGAACACGTCCAAAAACCTATTTTCGAGTTTTTGGGTGAAGACCCGTTTTGATATATGTATGTATGTGTATGATGCGTTTGAGGCTCGATTTCTTGCTTGGTTATGCTTGTATGAGGTCGTGGTATGTTTCCCTAAGGATTAGGATGGTTGATTTGAGCTTAAAAGAGGTTTGGAAGGGGTTGGGGGTTGAAAACCCGCGGCTGCAGTCGAGCAAACTGCATTCTGCACCAGCTAGGGCTAGGCGACCGACTGGAGGGCGACTGGAGGCCATTCGGCCGATTGAAGTGCGACTGAGGTCCATGCGCACCTTTGCCATGCGACTGAGGTCCATATGCATGAGGGTCATGCGATTGAAGTTCATGTGCTGAGGAGTCATGCGATTGAGAGGTCATGCGACTGAGGTTCATTCGCACGAAGGTTATGCGACTGAAGTCCATGCGCCTGGAGACCATGCGACTGAGGTTCATTCGCACGAAGGGTATGCGACTGAAGCCCATACGCCTGAAGTCATGCGACTGAAGGCCATACGCATGAGAGCTGTGCGACTGAGAGTCCATTCGCATAGATGTCCATTCGCCCATAGTCCATTCGCATAGGGTCCATTCGCATAGATGCTCATTCGCCTAAGTGTTCAGAGATGATAGCCGGCACGAAATTCCTCGACGATGTGATAGGCATGGACGGTATAAGGTGACGCAGGATGTTGAGACTATGATGATGATGTTGATGGGGATGATAATGATATGTATGATGTTATGTGTTATGTTAGGCATGAAGATGCATTTGTTGCATCGTAGGTATGATGTGCGTGACGTGATGTATGATTGATGCGTATGTATGATGATGCCGTATGTTTATGTTTATGTTTATGTTCCTTATGATGTATGTTTATCTTTCTATGGCTTTGCGTTGAACGTTAATGAATGTAATGAAAGTATTATGTAACGTAAAGTGAAAGATAAGGAAAAGAGGAACGTAATGAATGAATGAATGAATGCATGCATTATGAACGAATGAATGAATGACTTAATGAATGAACGAATGAAAGGCTTGCAAGCATATATATGAGGTGAGCGACTCTGTGTCGCAAAAGACTCGGAAGAGGTTCTTGTTGCGTACTCCGGTACTGTGCCAGTCATCGGACATGAGTCGGGGGTTTGTGAGCAGGCCCCGGTACAGTATCAGTCTTCGGACATGAGTCGGGAGTATTGCATATGATGAAAGTGACGGATGATGAGATCCGTGCCGCGTATCCCGGTACTGTGTCAGTCTTCGGACATGAGTCGGGGGTTTGTTTATCAGGCCCCGGCACAGTATCAGTCTTCGGACATGAGTCGGGGATAGTGCATGAGACGAGATGATGAGGTGAGCGACTTTGTGTTGCAACAGACTCGGATGGAGTTCAATCCCTGTGATTGACTCATATGGGATCTTTGTCGCGTATCCCGATGTTGTGTCAGTCTTCGGACATGAGTCGGGGGCTTGTGAGCGGGTCCCGGCACAACATCAGCTTTCGAGCATGAGTCGGGGATATTGCATGAGACAAGATTCGAGTAATGAAGGGTAATGAGCAAGTAATGAATGAAAGAATGAAAGTATGAAATGAACGTTAACGAATGATCCCAATAATGTATGAAATGGGATCCTTGTCATTCGACCTCAGTAATCGTGGCTGTGTGCCATGAAGAGGGTAAAGTCTGACAGGATCTAGAATGAAGAGAAAGATAATGATGTATGATGAATAATGAACGTAACGAACGAAATGACGAAGATAATAATGATATTATCTGTATGTACGTATGATGTGTGAACGCATGTATGTAACGAATGTTTTATAAAGAAAGTAAAGGACAGTTTTACGAAAGAAAAGTAAGTTTTATTATAAAACTAGAACTCACTCAGCAACGCTGACTTTGATGTGTTTCCAGTTGGCAGGTATGTTGCTGATGATGGCACGGGGCGGCTACTCAGCGTAATTTGGATGGCATCATTATGTATAATGCTTTTGTAATAAATGTAACATGATATTGTTAAAGGAACGATTGTACTAATGTGCAAAAGTGTTTTGATGGAATGAAATTATGTTTTTAATGTTTCCGCTGCAACTATTTATGAAAGGAAAAATGTAAATATATGTTTTGAGTGCAATGAATGACCAACTGTAGGCGTCCCGGGAACGGGGCCTTACACTAACTCACCGATGAGCAGGAGCAGCAGTGCTATTACCATCAAAAGTAGGGGGCTTGCATCTCTGGAATGCCCCATAATTATAACCTCATGTTGTTTCTAACACAGCTTCCTCCTCCTCCTCCTCCTTATCATCGAAGACCACCGTCTCAGTCTCTAGTTGCTCCCTTTCCCCCGTAGGCTTATTCCTTTCCATCCTCTCACCTTCCCTCACAGCTTTAATCACTTCAGTCACCACAGACAGCAGAATCGTCTACATGACCTGGTGAACCTCCTCCACAACATCCTCCTTCACTAAGGCCCTCATATTAGCACTCTCATCCCCACCCTCCGGCTGAAGGGTCTCGGACTCTTCCTGAGCCGTCTCATCAGCCCTAGCCTTGCCTCTCGTGACACGTGGTCCAGCACCACGTCCACCACGACCTCCACCTCGCGAAGCCTTAGAAGATCTACCTCCACCTATCCTCTAAACATGCTATAAGATCCAAACACCAACACGGTCATTCAAGGTAATAGCTCAGTTTATGTCAAGTATAGTAAGTTCCTAATTATAGTGACCAGTTGTGATTAGTAACTTACTTTACTCTTCATACCCGAAGCATTTCCTATCTTGACTACATCAGTATCTAAATCTACTAAAAAGCACATAAACCACATAACATGCGCAGATAACACCGGTTAACTTTAAAGAAAATACCTGATGGCACGTAGCTACTCGGACTGGCATCCTTCCATTTTGTCACATTCTCAGTTTAAGTTTAGGTTTCTTAAAATATTTACCCAATTCACTTAAAATTTGGCTCTGATACCAACTTGTAAGGCCCCGTTCCTAGGACGGTTACAGTTGGATAATCATCGCACATAAAATATGAAACATATGTTAACATTTACTAAAATACTGTAGCGGAATAACTTAATAAACTATTTCATATATTAATAATTGCTTTTGCAAAATAATACAACATTGTTAACCATTACAAAATATCATTTGTTCGCATTACAATGCAAAAAAAATCATCGTTATACAAAATAGATGTCATCCAAAACTTGCCAAGTAGTTGCCCCATGCCATCCTTAGCAACTCTTACCTGCCAACTAGAAAATACATAAAAGTCAGCGTTGCTGAGTGAGTTCTAGTTTATAAAAATATATTACCTTTCCTACGTTAAAGCGTTTCTTACTTTCACACATGATCATACATCGCACATACATCAAGGTAATATTTATTATCTTCCGTCATCGTTTATTTCGTACATATCGTACATTTCGCACTTTTCGTTATCTTTCACTTCTATCAAGATCCTGTCGTATGCTTAACCCCCCTCTTGGGCACAAAGCCATATCATCTAGGGTAAAGCGACAAGGATCCCATATAGAACTTATGGAGCAGTCACGAAGACTGACTCCCCTGTGTGTGTGAACCCTTATGAGTTAGCCAAGATCGCACGCTACATAACACATAGTTATTACCATATCGCACATATGGAGCAGTCACCAAGACTGACTCCCACTGTGTGTGTGATTCCTCATGAGTTAGCCAAGATCGCACGCTATAAAACACACAGTTGAGCTAATAACTCTCATGGAGTTATGAACCTCCTTCTATTTTTCTTGCAAGACTTTCATTCATTCATTATGTTCCACTTCCCATTATCTTAAATCTTTCACTTCGTTAAGATAATAATTTACGTACATTATCATAATCACACTACGTAAAGCCATGTAATAATACGTCATAAGGAACAAAATATACACATACATAACATCATCACACATCATCATACATCTCCATATAATCATCATACATCATCCCCGGAAACATCCCAAGTCATAGCCTAAAACTTCTTCTTTTTTCCAAAAATTTTAGAAAATCTTCTAAGTATTTTAGACGCATGGGCACTATGCAGGCGCATGGCCACTATGCAGGCGCATGACCTCATACGCGCATGGGAACACTTAGGCGCATGGGGAAACTTTGGGCGCATGGGCACTATTTGGGCGAATGGCCAAACACTTAGGCGTCTGGGTAAATTCCTAGGCGCATGGACAGTATGCAGGCGCATGAGCCTGACTTAGGCGCATGGGCACTTTGGGTATCCATGCACTATTGAGGCGCATGAGCTTTGGGCGTTTTGGGACGCTTAAGCATTTTGGCAGTTGGGCGCATGGGCTACTGTTCAGGCGCATGAACACTACTTGCAACTAACATCATCATAATTTAGTCCCAAATCCAATTCTAACATGTTCTAAGCTTAGTTCTAACATTTTAAGCAACATAAACAGACTCACAACATAAACATAACCATAAATCATCCCAAACATGCACCCACCCACATTCACATACACATAACATACGGGTACACACACCCACATAAATAAAACGGGTACACATACCACTAAAGTGAGACCTACTCCAATGCTTTTAAGGGATTTGCTTCAACCAATCATACAGGGATGGATCTTGTTTCCTTATGGTCTCCATGTGTTTTTCAAATTCAGGGATTGTGGTTGAACTTGCACATTTCCATAAAAGATCCTTATACATGTGCCCTCTCCATTTTGCTTTCGTGTTCTCATGAATGTGTCTTAGGCAAAACCTATGCTCAGCTGCTGGAAACACCTTCTTAACAGCAGGTACAATTCCCTAAACAGGTTAAAACAAATGATATAATTTCACTTTTAGAGGTTTATACATATTGCAATTAATAAAAGTAGGTACAATTACCTTCTGCCTGTCACTTATGAAAGTGAAGTTTGAGTTTATGCCCAGATCTAGATCATCACCAAGAAGTTGTAGAAACCATGTCCATAAATCTGTTGTTTCTGCCTCCACCACTGCATATGCTACTGGATAAATTCTATTATTGGAGTCAACACCAACTGCAGTCAACATTTGTCCTGGGAATGAACCTTTCATAAAGGTCCCATCTAGACCTAACAGGTCTCTCCCACATGCTTTAAACCCAACTTTCATAGCCGCAAAGCAGATGTAAAGCCTTTTAAACTGTATAGTTGAACTACTAGGGTTACACTCCCTTTCAACCTCTAACTTAACTGTTAAGCCTGGGTTAGATCTTAACAACTCTTGATAGTAATCCCTCAATAATCCATACTGAGATACATAATCACCCTCCATTTTCTTCAATGCCATCACTTTTGCCACAAAGATTTTTTGATAGACATTTGAATCTGGTTTTTCCTCTGTAAGATGTCTTGTAGGGCCTTTAGGGGTATATTAGGGTTACACTCCATTATGGGTTCTGCTTCTTTAGCAATCACTGAAGCTGTGTAAAGCCTGAGCTTTCTTGTTTGCATACAATTATGATCTTCTACAAAGTCTTCACAACAAACAACTCATCTGTATTGGGCCTTGATATATGTAGTTTCCATGGGCAAGTGGCAGGTGGGAACCTTTTTTGACCCATCTACTTTTGAACATTCCCCATTTTGCCCTTAACTGATTCCCTTCTTTAACCATCTGCTTTTGAACATTCCCCATTTTCCCCTTCACTACAAAAAGAACCAACATTTTTACCATAACACACCACAAGAATTCTTAGTATGTCATCTTTTACAAAAACTAGTTGCCTCCTAGTTTGCACAGCAATTGACTTAACAATGTCCTTGACCTCTTCTTTATCCCCAAAGGTTTGACCAACATAGAATGATGATGATACAACAACTGACTTCCAGTTTCTATTCTTCCTATTTAGCTTTTTAATTGCCCTTCGAGATGGAGCAACATCTTCATCGCTTGCACTGTCAAAGTTATGTAAGTCAACCTCTGCAGTATCATCCTCATCACTTTTATCATCTCCAGGCATATCATCTACATTCATGTCAACAAATGCTCTGTATTCTTCCATATGAACCTCCACATCCTTTAAAGGATTATCTACATCTACAATAAAATCTTCATCATCAGATGAAGATCCACCACTAACAGATCCACTAAAGGAATTGTTATGCTTAAGTTGTGGCTCAGTCTGATCACTAGATCATCATTGTTATGCTGATGTTGTGGCTCAGTCTGATCACCAGAAACATTGTTATGCTGATGTTGTGGCTCAGTCTGATCACTAGAAACATTGTTATGCTGATGTTGTGGCTCAGTCTGATCACTAGAAACATTGTACTATTGATGTTGTTGCTCAAGTTGTTCTGTACGAAAGGGTTCCATAAAATTAGATAAGAAAACATCATCTTGCAACATGTCAATAGAATCAACCCCTTCTGCTTCTATCACTGGTTCTGCCCCTTCATCCGGACCTGGTTCTGCCCCTTGATCCTCTTCACATTCTATCACTGGTTATGTCCCTTGATCCTCTTCACATTCTATCACTGGTTCTGCCCCTTGATCCGGACCTGGTTCTGCCCCTTCATCCGGACCTGGTTCCGCCCCTTCATCCGGACCTGGTTCTGCCCCTTCATCCGGACTTGGTTCTGACCCTTCATCCGGACCTTGTGTTGCCTCTGCATGTGGGGGAACCTCCTGTTCAAACCACTCTAGTAGTAATTGTCTACTGCAAGGATTAGATGGTACACTATCATCAATCTCTTCAATTATCACCTTTGACCCTTGGTTAGGAGACATTACGTAGGTCTTTAGCCTTGTAACTTTGTGTTCTATGTACAGTTCAATCACCTTAAACATGTACACGTATTGTTGCATGTTATGCACATCCATATCACCACCCAGAGCTCTTAAACCAAAATCCAAGTCCTGACCAGGAATCTTAAAGTTGTAATACATTACCTCATTCCCATCATAACCTAACTCTTCCATCAAAGCATCAACATCATAAGTTGAAAACACATCAATGTCTACCATGTCCACATATGTAACTTTGCCCTTCACATACCTTCTTCCTGGGAACTTCACAAATTCTCTACCATGATGGATTTCAAGTGTAAAATAAGTAGGCGCATGAACTGTAACAATGTATACTATCATATTAGAACATACTGAAACTAAAATAAACCCCTAACTTAAGTTGATTTTGAAGAAAACATACCATATACTTCGATCGGATTAAACCCTGGATCATCTGTCTCATGATTAATGTACCAGGTAGGATAAACCATCTTTCAAATGGGTTTAAGGCCACGATCACTTAATAGTTGAAGATGATGATGGGTTTAAGGCAAGCAATCACACAATCGGGTTTGAGCTTAATAGTTAAAGAAGAGATGATGGGTTTAAGGTTAGAATGTAAATAGAAAATGGGATTCATAATATGTAAAATAAACCCATGCAGGATCGGGTTTTGTCACTTAAACACTTGTGATTCTCTCAAACTCACTTATAATAACACTCAAATAAGATGAAGCAATGCCTTTAACAAGAGTTGATAATAATATAATAAGTAATCAAAGGAACAAGCAGAAGTATTTTCAAGGTACTTGTATATATTACTTCTCAACTCAAGATTACAAGACGCTTACAAGCCTGAAACAAGAGTTACAATGAGAAACTATATATACTAGATCCTACAGCCGGTTATACTTGATACCAGCTGGAAACCTACGACTAAAGCATATACTACAATGCTATAGTTAAGGTATCTTAGATAAAGTATTATCTAAGATATGGTAGTCATGACATGCCCATGACTTACCTTTTGTCACCAACTAAAGATGGCAACTGTACTTAACGTAAAAAGGTAAACAGTAGATTAAAGTATGGTCAACTACATGGCTTTTGAGAAAATGCCATGCAGTATCTCAGAGATTTGCAGCGGAGTGTCAGTCAGGCCATACTTATGTCCACTGGATAATAGAAGTGTCTTCCGAAGGTTAATTGGCTTCGGAAGAACAAGTTCTTCTTAAGCCACTTATACTTCGGAAGATGCTTCTATGCTTCCGAGGCTTTGAGGACTTCTTGTACTTCGGAAGTTGACTTCAGATCTTTGTCTTTAAGTCTTGATCTTCGGAAGTAGCTTCTTTGTCTTCGGAAGTTGGAGTTTTCCTTCGGAAGTGTATTTTACATTTGTACTTCGGAAGAGCTCCTTCTTCCTTCGGAAGTTCTACAAATCCTTTGTATGTTGTACTCAAAATCTTCTAAGTGACTTAGTTTTGGTTGCAACAGCCTCTCTAGATCCAACAAACTCCCCCTAGGCTGATGATACCAAAACTTCACTTATTTCTGCTTCTCAAAGCCTTCAGCACCAGGGACAAAAGATATTTGTCTGTCTCTCTGTTCTTCCCGGAAGTAGTGCTGAGAAGCTTGTACAAGTCATTCGTGGATAGGAGATCCAGTCTATCACTTTGAATGACATGTACCCTTTGTTGTGACCCCTTGAAGAGAGTTAGTTGACGGGAGTTATAGTCATACTCCCATCTAACTATGGGCTCAAGTTCAGGACCTTCAACCATTTGAAGAAAGGCTTTGCCTTTGGTTGCTGATCCTTTCCTTTCCTCCTCCTCTCTCAGTTTCAACTCCTCTTTGACCTTGCTTCTTGCAGTAAGCTCGGCCATATGAAGGCTGCCTAGATGATTTCTGATGTGGGCAGCTACATCGGAGTTTGAAGGGTTGGAGAATGGTTTCTCTGCTAACTCAGCAATGTCGAACCTGCTTAGGTGTAGCAGAGATGAGGCATTCAGCCTGTTAAGCTCTCCATTCTCTCTCTCAACAACAAAGTTGTGAGAAGAGTCTTCGAACCTCCACTAGATTATCTTCTTTCTAGGTACAAGAGGTTGTCTTGGTACCCTATCTCCTTTCTTTGTATCCAGAAGAGTCACCAGCTTTCTCCTCAGCTTCTTTTCTTCCTCATTCAATGTATCTGAATTGAGGCCAAGGAGTTTTGCAGCTTGGTCCAAAGTTCCTCTGGGCAGATCAAGAAACTCATCTCTTGTGAGGGAACTTGAGGATCCATCAACATAAGTCAAGTTGACTGAATCCTCCTCACAGGAGATGTCGCTCAGAGTTGTACAGTTGATGAGCTTAGTTTTGATCGCCTTGAATTCCTCCATAGAGAGATGTTTGGAAAGCTGAGGGGATGGTTTGATTGGTTGTTGGGTAGGTTTAGGAGTTTGGGTTCTGGCTAAGGTTTTGGGTTGGATGATGGGTAGTTTGGGTGGTTGAGGTGAAAAGGTTGGTAGGTGTGATGGTGTAGGTTCAGGGGTGAATGGTTCAGAAGTGGGTTCAGTTTTGATTGGGAAGGGAAAGGGTATAGGTTCAGGTTGAGGTTGGGTTTGGATTTTGGGTTGAGAGGTTGCTTTGAAGGTCATCCCCTGTCCCCTTCTATACATCTCTTTTCTTCTCCCCGCGCGAATGTCAGCCTTGATGTCACTGACATGTCGTTGGAGAGTCTTCTCAGAAATGGGACCCACCTGCTTTCCAGAGAAGCCGTGAGCTTTGAGATAACTCTTCATCCAAGCTTTCTCACCTATCTTCTTGGCGCTAGACAGTCCAGCTTCTTCTTCTTTCTTCCTCCTTTCCACAAGCTTCTCCCTTGCAGCTCTCTTTCTCTCCTTCTCCATTTGATCTTGCTCTTTGTTGAAGAGCCATAAGATCGTATCACTGTTGTGTGGAGAAAGTTCTTCTTGAGAGAATCCTCTGGAGAGTAGGAAAGTGATCCTTTCTCTCCTGAGCTGCAGATCAGCTTCCCTTTCCTTTTTTTGCCTTTCTTCTTCTAAGGCCAACCTTGCAGCTTCTTCTTTTTGCTGTTTTTGCAGCAAGGTTGCCTTTTCCAGCTCTATCAGCTCCTCTAATGGTAGCAGGAGTACATCTTCCGAAGCAGCCCCTAGACTGACAAGTCTATCTATTACCTCTACCCTTCTTCGATTGTTGACTGCCTCCTGGTTGGCTGCAGCTGCTTTGGTACTTGCAGCTAACAGTTTCCCAGTTGGTAGTCTTCTTTTCCTTTTGAGCTTCTCCAACCTTTCTTCTTCCTGAAGCTCTTCCGAAGTCATCTTCCTTTTGCCTTTTATGTCTTCGGAAGTGCTAGACTTTGGGGGTTCTTGGATAGAAGATCCAGGTTGGGTGGTAGAGGTAGGAACTGGAGTCAATGCAGATGTTAGAGCCAATGGTTGGCTGAGAAAGTCCTCCCTATTAACCTCAGATGCAAGTTCCAGAATTGCTTCTGTGACTATTAGATCATCGAAAAGAGAAAATAGTCCTTCCGCAGCAGCAATCTCAGCTTCGGAAGTTTGAGCTTGTTCTTCCGAGGCTTTGAATTGTGCTTCGGAAGTCTGTGAAAATACACCTTCTATCCCAACTGTTTCAGTTGTTGGGCCATCAGTCCTAGTTTCCCCTTCGAAATTAATCTCAGGTTCCACTTGGGCCTTAGGTTGACCAACTTCCTCAACAGTGGTAGGAGGTGCATTCAACCTCTGAAGCTCTTGAGCTCCAAAGTAAATCACAGACATATCTGGGCTAGGCTATTCTATGAGGGATTCCAAAAGGAACTTGTTAAAGAACCTATTGAGATCCTAGAGCATCCTTTGATCCACTTGAAAGACAACTGCAGGAGGCTCAGGGAAGATGGCAGCTTGTTGCATTGGATATCTTGAGTTCAAAGAAGTAAGAGCTTGACCTTGGGTTTCCTGTCTTTGGCTTTGTCTCTCAACACTCTCCCCCTTTTTGGTAGCATCATCTTGAGAGCTAGATGAGCTAGAGGAAGAGGTCAAGGAGACCTGAACTGGTACATGCCTAACAGATCTCTCAATCTGTGTCTCAGCTAGTTTGGCCTTGAGAGTTTCAATCTCAAGTTGCTGAGTGGCAGACCTATCCTCTAAAGTCTTAACCTTTGATTCAAGGTTTGAGACTTTAGAAAGTAGGTCTTGTTTGGTGAGTTGCATACTTCCCTCATCTTCTTTTGAAGAATCACGGGGAGATGAGGTAACATACCTGGTATGTTCATCCTCACCACCAGATGTGGTTTCTTGGCACCCTTGTTTCCCTTGTACAATGATGTCTCTTTCAGAGGCATCAAAGTGCATGGTTGCCATAGATTCAGTCTCACTGTTGTTACCACTGTCCTGAGGATCCATTGAGGCTCCTTCAGTAGTGGCAGCTGAATCTACATGAGTCCCCTCCACATCAGTGGGACTCACCTCAGTAGAGCTTTGCTGGTGTGGGCTAGAGATAAGGGGTCTCTCTAGGCTCTGTTGATCCTTGAGAGGGTGTAGTGGATCAACTTCATCGCCTTTAAGAGACATAATCTCTTCACCAGCTCCGGTCAATAGGTCAGTGAAAGAAAAGGAGTGAAGACCTAAGGACCCGGGACTTTGATCAATGTCAAAAGGCATTGAGCTGTCCCTTTGTGGCTGCTCAGGGGAGTATAGAGACTCACCCTGAGGGCTATCAGCTAAGGGTTTGGGCTCATGGGTCTGAGACTGAGGAGACTCAAAACCCATATTGAGGTCAATAGTGAAGGATGGGTGGACCTCTGGCTGAGTGGGAGCCCTTTGTTCCACTCTAGCCTTTTTGGTTTGAAGAGGAGGGGCTTTTTCAACCAGAGTAGATTGAACAAGGGTTCGTTTGGTACGTCTCTGGTATGTGACAGTAATGGGTGGAGAAGGTAGATTTGGGATGGTGAGGGTAGTTGCTGGTGTGGGTTCATCACCTGTGGGGTGAACAGGGATGTCACCAGGAGCCATTGGCTCAATCATACTTGGAAGTAGTGCGGTATCTCTTCCAGTGTAGTTGGTAGACACTCTCTTCAAGATCTTGAAGATGGTCGGCCTCATTTCGGGAGCAGACAGAGCAGCTGCACAGACAAGCTTACCCTGATCCAGCTCACAGTTGATAATGTGCTGGAGAAACCTGGGATACATAAAGAATGTGTCCCTTTGCAGATTTCCCATAAGGTTAGTCAGCACAAACCTTGAATAGTTGAAGCGGAGGCTTTGTACCAACCCGTGAACTAAGCACCCGAGTTCATAAGGGATTTGATCCCATCCCCCAGATTTGTTAGATAGACAGTGAAGAACCACATGCAGCAGGAACTTCCACTTGTAGGAGAAGTTGAATTTGTAGACCGTTGACCTGCTTACATCTCCACCGTATCCCATTTGGAGATAAGAACTGTCTAACTCTGATTTGGGGAATTCCGTCGGATTACCCTCATCATGGAGCTCCAGATGCTCCCTGATGATCTGTTCAGTGATGACCAACTCTTGGCCACAAATGCTTGACCTAATAGCACGAACCCCGTTTAGGGTTTCAATCCGACCATTTGCCCAAAATTCGGACATTTGGTTGGAGTAGATGGTGGGGTTTACGGTCAAGGCAGTGTAGTATGAAGATTGGGCTAGGAAAGAAATGATATCAGAGAAGTCATCATCCCTTGAAGAGTCAAGGAGTGCGACCTGGTTGTGTTGAGGGTTTAAGGCCATTTGAGAAAGATAACAGTAGAATAGTTCTGAGTAAGGTAAATTGGAGAAGAAGAAAGCTTTTAGGGCAGTGAATTGGGTAAAAAGAGTGTAAGTGATTAACCGGAAGTATTTAAATGGGTGAAATGGCGGTTTAAAGGGTGGTTTGGATAAGATGATGTGAGGGTTCAGTGGATGATGTGACATGGGCAGTAAGGTTAGACCATTTAAATAATCCGACATCATTAACAAAATCTTTACTTTTTACAGTGTGGGGCCCAAAAGATTTCCGTTACACAGTAAAATCTTTCTTCCGAGTATAAAGTATTTCCGAAGGTAAAGTTCTTCCGAAGGCAAATTTACTTCCGAAGGTAAATTGCTTACTTCCGAGAGTATATGTTGCATTCAGATGGAGTATGTTAAGTGCTTCGGAAGTAGATCTGAGTTGAACTCAATCGCTTCTTCCGAGACTTAACACTCTTCCGAAAAGAAAATTATCCTGTGAGAAATTTGCTTCGGAAGATATGCAAGATATCTTCCGAGGGTTAATTTCTCTTCGGAAGAACTTATACTTAGATAAATTTAAGAAAAGATCTTTTGTAACAGGGCTTAGATTGTTTTGACATAAGACTTTACACATTAAAAAGGTTTTCAATTGAGATTAACTAATCAATGTTTATCATCCCAATAGCTGTAATGAGATATTTAAATCTCTGTTCATCAAATGCTTTAGTGAACAAATCAGCATATTGTTCATTTGAATCAACTTTGATTAGTTTAATAAGATTTTTCTCATGAATATCTCTAATGAAATGATACCTGATATCAATGTGCTTTGTCTTGGAGTGCTTCACTGGATTTTCAGTAATGGATATAGCACTGTTGTTGTCAATGTGGATAGGAGTGCTCATGAAGTTGAATCCATAGTCTATCATCTGGTTTTGAATCCACAGCAGCTGAGCACAGCAACTAGCAGCAGCAATGTATTCAGCTTCAGCAGTTGATGTAGAGACACAGGATTGCTTTTTGCATTGCATGAGATGATCCTTCCACCAAGAAATTGACATCCACCTGATGTTGATTTCTTGTTGATGTTGCAGCCACCATAATCGCTATCAGAGTAACCATAGAGATTAAAATCACTATTTCTTGGATACCAGAGACCTAATTTAGGTGCTCCTTTGAGGTATCTAAGGATTCTCTTGGCAGCAATTAGGTGAGACACCTTTGGAGCAGCCTGATATCTTGCACAGATGCAAGTTGCAAACATGATATCAGGTCTACTTGCTGTGAGATACATCAGAGAACCAATGATTGCTCTATACTGATGTTGATCAGTATCCTCCCCCTCAGAATCAGGGCAGAGATCATGGTTTCTGGGTATGGGTGTCTTTGCTGCTTTACAATCCTTCATATCAAATCTTTCTAAGATATCATTGACATACTTAGATTGATTGATGAAGAACCCTTCCTTCAATTGCTTTACCTGAATTCCAAGGAAAAAGTCCATTTTTCCCATAGAACTCATCTCGAACTTCTTCTTCATAATGCTCTCAAAGTCTTTGCACATTTGGTCATTTGAGGAATCAAATATGATGTCATCAACATAGACTTGAACTAGCAAAATGTCTTTCCCAGACTTTCTAATAAAGAGAGTCTTATCAATGGTACCTCTAGTATAACCATTCTTTAGGAGAAATTGAGACAATGTCTCATACCACAGCCTAGGTGCTTGGTGCAGCCCATATAGAGCTTTATCCAATTTGCACACATAGTTTGGATGTTGTGGGTCTTCAAATCCTGGAGGCTGGCATACGTAGACTTCCCTATCTATATCCCCATATAGAAAGGCACACTTGACATCAAGCTGGTAGACAGTGAAATTCTTGGATGCAGCATAAGCAAGGAAGATCCTAACTGCCTCAAGTCTTGCAACAGGTGCAAAGACATCAGTATAATCGATTCCTTCCTCTTGAGTGTATCCTTGAACCACCAGTCTTGCCTTGTTCTTGATAATCAAGCCTCTATCATCTCTTTTGTTCCTGAATACCCATTTGGTGCCTATAGGTACTTGACCAGATGGTAGCGGACATAGGTTCCAAACCTTTTGTCTTTTGAATTGAAGCAGCTCCTCTTGTATTGATTCAACCCAGCTACTATCTTTCAAGGCATCTTCCACCTTCTTGGGTTCCATTTAGGATAAGAAGCATGAGTACAAGCAGACATTCCCATTATGAGTTTGTCCTCTTGTTCTCACACCCTCAGAGACTTCCCCTATGATGTTTTCGGCTGGATGAGTATTGTGAATTCTGAGTCTTGGAATCACCTCCAGTTGCAAAGATAGGTCCAAGTTGGACATATTTTGCTCAGGAGCTTGAATACTTGGTCCAGCTGTTGTTTCAAGCTCATTCAATGAGGACTGATTGAATGAAAGAGAAACATCATCATTTCTTTGTTGTGAAGCATCATTAACAGTTGTCTGTTCGTTCAGAATGCTGCTTCCATCAGCTTGGTGCTGTGCAGGATTGCAGGATCGGGTTTTGTCACTTAACACTTGTATTTCTCTCAAACTCACTTATAATAGTCACTCAAACAAGATGAAGCAATGTCTTTGGCAAGAGTTGATAATAATATAATAAGTAATCAAAGCAACAAGCAGAAATATTTTCAAGGTACTTGTATATATTACTTCTCAACTCAAGATTACAAGACACTTACAAGCATAGAACATGAGTTACAATGAGAAACTATATATACTAGATCCTACAGCCGGTTATACTTGATACCAGCTGGAAACCTAAGACTAAAGCATATACTACAATGCTATAGTTAAGGTATCTTAGATAAAGTATTATCTAAGATATGGTAGTCATGACATGTCCATGACTTACCTTTTGTCACCAACTAAAGATGGCAACTGTACTTAACATAAAAAGGTAAACAGTAGATTAAAGTATGGTCAACTACATGGCTTTTGAGAAAACGCCATGCAGTATCTCAGAAATTTGCAGCGGACTGTCAGACAGACCATACTTATGTCTACTGGATAATAGAAGTGTCTTCCGAAGGTTAACTGGCTTCGGAAGAACAAGTTCTTCCGAAGCCACTTATACTTCGGAAGATGCTTCTATGCTTCCGAGGCTTTTAAGGACTTCTTTATACTTCGGAAGCTGACTTCAGAACTTTGTCTTCAAGTCTTGAACCTTCGGAAGTAGCTTCTTTACCTTCGGAAGTTGGAGTTCTCCTTCGGAAGTGTATTTTACACTTAGACTTCGGAAGAGCTCTTTCTTCCTTCGGAAGTCCCACACTTGGCTTCGGAAGTCCTTTGTATGTAGTACTCAAAATCTTCTAAGTGATATGGTTTTGGTTGCAACGGCCTCTTATGATCCAACAAACTCCCCCTAGGCTGATGCTACCAAAACTTCACTTATCTCTACTTCTCAAAGTTTTCAGCACCAGGGACAAAAGATATTTGTCTGTCTCTCTGTTCTTCCCGGAAGTAGTGCTGAGAAGCTTGTACAAGTCATTCGTGGATAGGAGATCCAGTCTATCACTTTGAATGACATGCACCCTTTGTTGTGACCCCCTGAAGAGAGTTAGTTGACGGGAGTTGTAGTCATACTCCCATCTAACTATGGACTCAAGTTCAGGACCTTCAACCATTTGAAGAAAGGCTTTGCCTTTGGTTGCTGATCCTTTCCTTTCCTCCTCCTCTCTCAATTTTGACTCCTCTTCGACCTTGCTTCTTGCAGTGAGCTCGGCCATGTGAAGGCTGCCTAGATGATTTCTGATGTGAGCAGCTACCTCGGAGTTTGAGGGGTTGGAGAATGGTTTCTCTGCTAACTCAGCAATATCAAATCTGCTTAAGTGTAGCAGAGATGAGGCATTCAGCCTGTTAATCTCACCATTCTCTCTCTCAACAACAAAGTTGTGAGAAGAGTCTTCGAACCTCCACTGGACTATCTTCTTTCTGGGTACAAGAGATTGTCTTGGTACCCTATCTCCTTTCTTTGTGTCCAGCAGAGTCACCAGCCTTCTCCTCAGCTTCTTTTCTTCCTCATTCAATGTATCTGAATTGAGGCCAAAGAGTCTTGCGGCTTGGTCCAAAGTTCCTCTTGGTAGATCAAGAAACTCATCTCTTGTGAGGGAACTTGAGGATCCATCAACATAAGTCAGGTTGACTGTATCCTCCTCACATGAGATGTCGCTCAGAGTAGTGCAGTTGATGAGCTTGGTTTTGATCTCCTTGAATTCCTCCATTGAGAGATGTTTGGAAGGCTGAGGGGATGGTTTGATTGGTTGTTGGGTAGGTTTAGGTTTGGAGGTTGGGTTCTGGGTAAGGTTTTAGGTTGGATGATGGGTAGTTTAGGTGGTTGAGGTGAGGGAGTTGGTAGATGTGAAGGTGTAGGTTCAGGGGTGAAAGGTTCAGGTTCAGTTTTGATTGGGAAGGGAAAGGGTATTGGTTCAGGTTGATGTTGGGTTTGGATATTTGGCTGAGGGGTGGCTTTGAAGGTCATCCCCTGTCCCCTTCTATACATCTCCTTTCTTCTCCCTGCACGAATGTCAGCCTTGATGTCACTGACATGTCGTTGGAGAGTCTTCTCAGACATTGGACCCACTTGCCTGCCAGAGAAGCCGTGAGCTTTAAGATAGTTCTTCATCCAAGCTTTGTCACCTATCTTCTTGGCGGCAGACAGTCCAGCCTCTTCTTCCTTCTTCTTCTTCTCTACCAGCTTCTCCCTTGCAGCTCTCTTTCTCTCCTTCTCCATTTGATCTTGCTCTTTGTTAAAGAGCCACAAGATCGTGTCACTGTTGTGTGGAGACAACTCCTCTTGAGAGAATCCTCTGGAGAGTAAAGTGATCCTTTCTCTCCTGAGCTGCAGATCAGCTTCTCTTTCTTTTCTCAGCCTTTCTTCTTCCAAGGCCAACCTTGCAGCTTCTTCTTTTTGCTGTTTTTGCAGCAAGGTTGCCTTTTCAAGCTCTATCAGCTCCTCTAATGGTAGCAGGAGTACATCTTCCGAGGCAGCCCCTAGACTGACAAGTCTATCAATTACCTCCACCCTTCTTCTATTGTTGATTGCCTCTTGGTTGGCTGCAGCTGCTTTTGAACTTGCAGCTAACAGTTTCCCAGTTGGCAGTCTTCCTTTCCTTTTAAGTTTCTCCAGCCTTTCTTCTTCCTGAAGCTCTTCCGAAGTCATCTTCCTTTTGCCTTTAATGTCTTCGGAAGTGCTAGACTTTGGTGGTTCTTGGGTAGAAGATTCAGGTTGGATGGTGGAGGTAGGAGCTGAGGTCAATGCAGATGTAATGGCTAGTGGTTGGCTGAGAAAGTCCTCCCTATTAACCTCAGATGCAAGTTCCAGAATTGCATCTGTGACTATTAGATCATCGGAAAGAGAGAACAGTCCTTCCGCAGCAGCAATTTCAGCTTCGGAAGTTTGAGTAGGTTCTTCCGAGGCTTCGAATTGTGCTTCGGAAGCCTGTGAAAACACACCTTCTGTCCCAACTATTTCAGTTGCTGGGCCATCAGTCCTAGTTTCCCCTTCGAAATCAATCTCAGGTTCCACTTGGGCCTTAGGTTGACCAACTTCCTCAATAGTGGTAGGAGGTGCATTCAACCTCTGAAGCTCTTGAGCTCCAAAGTATATCACAGACATATCCGGACTAGGTTGATCAATGAGGGACTCTAAAAGGAACTTGTTGAAGATCCTATTTAGATCCTGAAGCATCCTTTGATCCACTTGAAACACAACTGGAGGAGGCTCAGGGAAGATGGCAGCTTGTTGTCTTGAGCTCAAAGAAGTGAGAGCTTGACTGATGGAATCCTGTCTTTGGCTTTGTTCCTCAACATTCTCCCCCTTTTTGGTAGCATCATCTTGAGAGGTAGATGAGCTAGAGGAAGAGGTCAAGGAGACTTGAACTGGTACATGCCTAACAGATCTCTCAATCTGTTTCTCAGCTAGTTTGACCTTGAGACTTTCAATCTCAAGTTGCTGAGTGGCAGACCTATCCTCTAAAGTCTTAACCTTTGATTCAAGGTTTGAGACTTTAGAAAGTAGGTCTCTTATTTTGTGAGTTGCATTCTTCCCTCATCTTCTTTGGAAGAATCACGGGGAGATGAGGTAACATACCTAGTATGTTCATCCTCACCACCAGATGTGGTTTCTTGGCACCCTGGTTTCCCTTGCACAATGATGTCTCTTTCAGAGGCATCATAGGGCATGGTTGCCGTAGATTCAGTCTGACTAGTTACCACTGTCCTGAGGATCCAATGAGGCTCCTTCAGTAGTGGCAGCTGAATCTACATGAGTCCCCTCCACATCAGTGGGACTCACCTCAGTAGGGCTTTGCTGGTGTGGGCTAGAGACAAGAGGTTTCTCTAGGCTTGTTGATCCTTAATGGGGTGTTGTGGATCAACTTCATTGCCTTGGAGAGACATAGTCTCTTCACCAGCTCCGGTCAATAGGTCAGTAAAAGAGAAGGAATGAAGACCTAAGGACCCGGGACTTTGATCAATGTCAAAAGGCATTGAGCTGTCCCTTGGTGGCTGCTCAGGGGAGTATAGAGACTCACCCTGAGGGCTATCAGCTGGGGTTATGGGCTCATGGGTCTGAGACTGAGGAGACTCAAGACCCATATTGAGGTCAATAGTGAAGGATTGGGGACCTCTGGCTGAGTGGGAGCCCCTTGTTCCACTCTAGCCTTTTTGGTTTGAAGAGGAGGGGCTTGTTCAATCAGAGTAGATTGAACAAGGGTTCGTTTGGTACGTCTCTGATAGGTGACTTTTATTGGAGGAGAAGGTAGATTTGGAATGGTGAGGGTAGTTGCTGGTGTGGGTTCATCACCTGTGGGGATAACAGGGATGTCACCAGGAGCCATTGGCTCAATCATACCTGGAAGTAGTGCGGTATCCCTTCCAGTGTAGTTGGTAGACACTCTCTTCAAACTTTGAAGATGGTCGGCCTCATTTGAGGAGCAGACAGAGCAGCTGCACAGACAAGCTTACTCTGATCTAGCTCGCAGTTGATTATGTGCTGTAGAAATCTGGGATACATAAAGAATGTGTCCCTTTGCAGATTTCCCATGAGGTTAGTCAGCACAAACCTGGAGTAGTTGAAGCGCAGGCCTTGTACCAACCCATGAACTAGGCACCCGAGTTCATAGGGAATTTGATCCCATCCCCCGGATTTGTTAGATAAGCAGTGAAGAACCACATGTAGCAGGAACTTCCACTTGTAGGAGAAGTTGAATTTGTAGACTGTAGACCTGCTTACATCTCCACCGTATCCCATTTGGAGATAAGAGTTATCTAACTCAGACTTGGGGAATTCCGTCGGTGCGCCTTCATCATGGAGCTCAAGATGCTCCCTGATGATTTGTTCAGTAACGACCAACTCTTGGCCACATACACTTGACCTGATAGCACGAACCCCATTTAGGGTTTCAACCCGACTATTTGCCCAGAATTCGGACATTTGGTTGGTGTAAATGGTAGGGTTTACAGTCAGTGCTGTGTAGTATGAAGATTGGGCTAAGAAAGAGATAATATCAGAGAAGTCAGCATCCCTTGAAGAGTCAAGGAGTGCGACTTGGTTGTGCTGAGGGTTTAGAGCCATTGAGAAAGATAGCAGAGGAAAAGTTCTTGAGAGAGAGGTAAATTGGAGAAGAAGAAAGCTTTTAGGGCAGTGAATTTGGTAAAAAGAGTGTAAGTGATTAACCGGAAGTATTTAAATGGGTGAAATGGCGGTTTAAAGGGTGGTTTGGATAAGATGATGTGAGGGTTCAGAGGATGATGTGACAGGGGCGGTAAGGTTAAGCCATTTAAATAATCCGACATCATTAACAAAATCTTTACTTTTTACAGAGTGGGGCCCAAAAGATTTCCGTTACACAGTAAAATCCTTCTTCCGAGTATAAGGTATTTCCGAAGGTAAAGTTCTTCCGAAGGCAAATGTACTTCCGAAGGTAAATAAATTGCTTCCGAAGATACATGTTGCTTTCAAGTGGAGAGTATTAAGTGCTTCGGAAGTAGATCTGAGATTACCTCAATCGCTTCTTCCGAGACTTAGTACACTTCCGAGAAGAAAATTATCCTATGAGAAATTTGCTTCGGAAGTTATACTAGATATCTTCCGAAGGCAAGTTTCTCTTCGGAAGAACTTATACTTAGTTAAATAAGAAAGGATCTTTTGTAACAGGGCTTAGATTGTATTGACATAAGACTTTACATATTGAAAAGGTTTTCAATTGAGATTAACTAGTCAATGTTTATCATCCCAATAGCTGTAATAAGATACTTAAATCTTTGTTCATCAAATGCTTTGGTGAACAAATCAGCATATTGTTCATTTGAATCAACTTTGATTAGTTTGATAAGATTTTTCTCATGAATATCTCTAATGAAATGATACCTGATGTCAATGTGCTTTGTCTTTGAGTGCTTTACTGGATTTTCAGTGATGGATATAGCACTGTTGTTGTCAATGTGGATAGGAGTGCTCATGAAGTTGAATCCATAGTCAATCATCTGGTTTTGAATCCACAGCAGCTGAGCACAGCAACTTGCAGCAGCAATGTATTCAGCTTCAGCAGTTGATGTAGAGACACAGGATTGCTTTTTGCATTGCCATGAGATGATCCTTCCACCAAGAAATTGACATCCACCTGATGTTGATTTCTTGTTGATGTTGCAGCCACCATAATCACTGTCAGAGTAACCATAGAGATTAAAATCACTATTTCTTGGATACCAGAGACCTAACTTAGGTGCTCCTTTGAGGTATCTGAGGATTCTCTTGACAGCAATTAGGTGAGACACCTTTGGAGCAGCCTGATATCTTGCACAAATGCAGGTTGCAAACATGATATCAGGTCTACTTGCTGTGAGATACATCAGAGAACCAATGATTGCTCTATACTGATGTTGATCAGTATCCTCCCCCTCAAAGTCAGGGCATAAATCATGGTTTCTGGGTATGGGTGTCTTTGCTGCTTTACAATCCTTCATATCAAATCTCTCTAAGATATCATTGACATACTTAGATTGATTGATGAAAAACCCTTCTTCAGTTGCTTTACCTGAATTCCAAGGAAAAAGTCCATTTTTCCCATAGAACTCATTTCGAACTTCTTCTTCATAATGCTCTCAAAGTCTTTGCACATTTGGTCATTTGAAGAACCAAATATGATGTCATCGACATAGACTTGAACTAGCAAAATGTCTTTCCCAGACTTTCTGATAAAGAGAGTCTTGTCAATGGTTCCTCTAGTATAGCCATTCTTCAGAAGAAATTGAGACAATGTCTCATACCACAGCCTAGGTGCTTGGTGCAGCCCATATAGAGCTTTATCCAATTTGCACACATAGTTTGGATGCTGTGGGTCTTCAAATCCTGGAGGCTGGCATACATAGACTTCCCTATCTATATCCCCATATAGAAAGGCACACTTGACATCAAGCTGGTAGACAGTGAAATTCTTGGATGCAGCATAAGCAAGGAAGATCCTAACTGCCTCAAGTCTTGCAACAGGTGCAAAGACATCAGTATAATCAATTCCTTCCTCTTGAGTGTATCCTTGAACCACCAGTCTTGCCTTGTTCTTGATAATCAAGCCTCTGTCATCTCTTTTGTTTCTGAAAACCCACTTGGTGCCTATAGGTACTTGACCAGATGGTAGCGGACATAGGTTCCAAACCTTTGTCTTTTGAATTGAAGCAGCTCCTCTTGCATTGATTCAACCCAGCTACTATCCTTTAAGGCATCTTCCACCTTCTTGGGTTCCATTTGGGATAAGAAGCATGAGTACAGGCAGACATTCCCATTGTGAGTTTGTCCCCTTGTTCTCACACCCTCAGAGACTTCCCCTATGATGTTTTCAGCTGGATGAGTATTGTGAATTCTAAGTCTTGGAATCACCTCCAGCTGCAAAGATAGGTCCAAGTTGGACATATTTTGCTCTGGAGCTTGAATACTTGGTCCAGCTGTTGTTTCAATCTCATTCAATGAGGACTGATTGAATGAAAGAGAAACATCATCATTTCTTTGCTGTGAAGCATCATTAACAGTTGCCTGTTCCTTCAAAATGCTGCTTCCATCAGCTTGGTGTTGTGTAGGATCACCTGAGGAGACTTGAAGATCATCAGGTGAGTCCCTTGTTGAAGTTCCACTATTTCTTGAAATGGTTATACTGTCAGATCTTTCAATAGTAGGAACTTGATTTGTTGTTTTTGGAGAACTTGGAGCAGGTCTGGGAAGCTCAAATAGTTGATCTTCATCAGAATTGCCTTGAGCACCTGTTCCAGCTGAAACATTCTCACAAGATGGTTTAGAATAGTTTGGAAACAATTCTAAATCAAAAATATGATCAGGGTCCATTCCCCCTAACACAAGGAGTGTGCTCATTAACTACAATGTTGGAGGATTCCTCAAATTGTTGGTTTTTAATGTTATAAACCCTGTAAGCTTTAGAATGGGAGGAATATCCAACAAAGATGGCATCATCTGACTTTTCAGCAAATTTTGCTAAATTGTCTTTTGTGTTAAGTATGGTACACCTGCTGCCAAAGGACCTTAGAAAGCCAATGAACGGTGGCCTCTTGTTCCATAGCTCATAAGGGGTCTTTCCATGTGGCTTTACTACAAGAACTCTGTTCTGCACATAGCATGCAGTGCTGACTGCCTCTGCCCAGAATGTTAGAGGCAGCTTTGAATCAGCTAACATAGTCCGAGCAGCCTCAATAAGTGTCCTATTTCTCCTCTCAGCAACACCATTTTGTTGAGGAGTTCTAGGAGCACTGTATTGTCTGGCAATCCCTTTTGAGTTACAGAATGAGTCAAGAACAAAGTTCTTAAACTCAGTCCCTTGATCACTTCTAATTATTTTAACCTTGTGATCAACTTGATTTTCTATTTTAAGAATAAAAGATTTTAAAGTTTCAGCAGTTTCATCTTTAGTTCTTAAAAAGAATACCCATGTAAATCTAGTAAAATCATCAACTATCACAAGGCAATATGATTTCCTTCCAATGCTCATTATACTTGTGGGACCAAATAGATCCATGTGCAATAAGTGTAATGGAGTAGTGATAGAGTTAACAACTTTGGATTTATGAGAAGACCTGTGTTGTTTCCCTTTCAGGCAAGCAACACAGTTATCTTTGCAGAAAAATTCCTTTTTAGGCAAACCATGTACCAAGTTATTTTTAGCCAATTTATTCATTGTCTTAAAATTGACATGACACATTCGTTTATGCCACAGTGTTGACTCATCACTATCAGCTTTGGAAAGAAAGCATGATACTTCTCCCATTGGGGAAGCATTGTTCATATCAAGCTTGTACATATCCCCTCTCCTGGGAGATCTAAGAAGCACCAATTCCTGAGGAATTGTCATCCCAGGTTTGAGGATGATGCACTCATGTTCTGTGAAAAGCATTTGATGCTTTTGATCACAAAACTGAGAAACACTTAACAGATTGTGTTCAAGCTGTTTGACAAAGTTAACTTTGTCAACTTTTAATTTTCCGTTGGATATACTTCCTCTGCCAGAAATATATCCTCCGGCCTCACCTCCAAACTGGACAGGACCTCCATCATAATGTTGAAATTGTTGAAGGAGAGATCTGTTCCCTGTCATGTGCCTGGAGCATCCACTATCTACTATCCAAATGTTGTTATTCTTGTCATATGGATGTCCCTGCACATAAGGTGAGATAATTAGTTTTGATTGGAAACCCAAGCCTTTTTGGTCTTGGGTTCTTCCAATGAAAGTGACATGATTGAACCAAAATTTATGCATGGGGGTTCAATGGATGTCTTTGAAGAAGAGGTTTGGGCTACAGCATCTTCTTGATCTTCCATTCCATCCCTTGGTTGATCATAGAAGATGAGCTTGATGAAGCTTTTGTAGCTTGGCATTCTTCCGAAGCTTCTTTCTTTTCGGAAGAAACCTTCACCACCTTTTCTTCCGAAGCAGTCTTCTTCTGGGATGGTTTCAAGGGGACTCTTTTGTGAGTCTTTGCAGCTTTCACTTCCGAAGCCTTTTTCCTCTCGGAAGAAGAGTTTTCTTCCGAGAAAAGCCTTGCTTCGAAACAAGCTTTCCCTTTTTCAACACTTGAACCATCTGATATGGTCCAAATGTGAAACCTTCCCTGACTCCTTCTCTTTTAACATTATTTGCATAATGTGTGCTAGCAGGATTGTAGTAACAATCTTTAGCCATGTGGTTTTGCAGACCACACATTATGCATGCAATGTTAATTTACTGGGAATTGGAGGGTTGCTGTTTCTTGTTCTTTTTCTCCTCATCAGCAACCTTTCCCTTTAACTTCTGATCCTTTGGTAGGACAGGAGTACTGGTATTATACTCCTTTCCTGAATCAGAAGGTCCAACCACCTGGAATCCTGCTGATATGAATACACCCTTTTGCTTTGGGTCTATCTTCAGCTTGGATTCAGCCACCTTCTTGGCAGTTTTTCTGGCTGCTTTAGCCCTGCTTCTTCTGGCTTTGGTGGTCAGGGATTGATCATCATTGGTCTGGGAGGGCTCAATTACCTGTTCCTTCCCTGTGATGGTCATGGTCTCCACAGTTGCATCACTCTTTAACTCTTTACAAGGTGGGTCAACAGATGGAACCTCTTGCTCTTCAGTACCACATCTTGGTTGTCTTACAGACTCATAAGAGTGTGGTGGAGCAATTTCATTGGTTCCCAACCCACTTTTGTTTTGATAACAAAGTTTGGAGTGAGAGGATGATGCAAGTATGGCTTGGAAGTTTTGCTCAGCAATAGCATACTTCCTGGCTTGAGCCTCAGCTGTGACAAGCTAGGCTTGAGCCTCAGTCAATTTGGATATTAAATCCTTGATTTGAGTCTTGTAGTTGGTGTGTTCATGTTTTAAAAGAGATACAGTTTTCTCTAACTCCTCAATTTTCTTTTGGTAGTCAGATTCAGCTCTTTTAAAGTCAGATTTTAGCACATTTAAAGACTCAATATCGGATTTAATTTCCATATTGTAGTCCTGGTACAACTTAACCTTAGCAATACAAGCAGGGGTACAGAGATGTTCATATACCTTATTTTCATCTGTTCCTGCCATGAGTGCTTGAGCAGGAGTCACATCTTGAACCATAAAGCTCCAGTCAACTTCTTGAGCCATAGCTGCAGTTTCAGTTGACTTCCCATTGGGCTTTGGTGTAGAAGGATGTGTGGAGGCCTGTGAGGTTCCCGGGTTGGACTTGGGAGCCTTGCATTCCCTTGCAAAGTGGCCAAGCTGGTTACAGTTGTAACACTTAGCCTTGCTCTTGTCAAACCCAAACTTGCTAGTGATTGGGTTTTGAGGGAATTGCCTTCCAGTTCTCTTAAAGAACTTCTTCGCTCTGTAGGTAAGGAGAGCCATTTGCTGGACAATGTCCACATACTCTATGTCATCTGGACTGAAGCACTCAAGATCATCAAAGCAAAACTGATGATCATTGGAGTGTCCATTCCCTGAGACAAACGCACAGCCCTCCTGAAAGGAGCTTTGCTGAGCTTGATGAGACCTTGGAGTCTCAGGGAATGTGATGTAAGGCCCAGATGAACAAGATGGCTGCTGGGTGTATGACAGGTACTGCTGAGACTGAGAGATACCTGAGCCTTCAGCAACCATTAAAGCGTTGCTAGCAGGAAGGCTCAAGGGTCTGCTTGCTTGGTGACCCTTCTTGCTTTCCATTTCCAAACGGTATCCATCAAGGATCCCATAGAGTTCGGTCATGGTGAGAGTGTTTAAATTCTCTGTTCTCTTAATGGAGACACAGTAGAAAGTCCACTCATTGGGTAGAGCACTCATGAACTTTCTGGTAAGGTCTCTAAGTTCTTGAGTGATTCCCACAGATTGGAGGGAGGAGATAAGATCCATATACCTGAAGTATTGCTGGCTAAAAGTTTCTCCAGCAACATAGGTGAAGTTCTCGAACTGCTGCTTCAGTGAGTCCTTCTTTGAATCATTAGAGCTCGAGTACATTTGAGCAAGTGCATCAAAGAGTTCTTTGGCTGACTTGCAATGCTCAAACCCCACCATGATGGAGTTTGGGATTGCAGTCATGAGAACAGTCATAGCATTGCTGTCAATGTCGAGCTTCTTCCTGTCTTCATCGGAGTAGTCTTCAACAGCCTTCTCGATCATGGCACCGTTTCTACCAGCAACTTTTGGCTTGTACGGGCCATTCACAATGGACTGCCACATCTTGCTATCCTGGTATCTGATGAAGCCTTCCATTCTTCTGCTCCAAGACCTGAAGTTTTCAGGATCAATGATGGGAGCTTTGGTCATCGTTCCCATTTCAACTTCAGATTTGATGAGGGCCATTTTTGAGTGAGGTATAAGGAGGAGTGAAAAACTGGTTGATTAGGATGGTAAGATCTCACAATCAAGAGCCTAAAAAGCTCTGATACCAATTGCAGGATCGGGTTTTGTCACTTAACACTTGTATTTCTCTCAAACTCACTTATAATAGTCACTCAAACAAGATGAAGCAATGTCTTTGGCAAGAGTTGATAATAATATAATAAGTAATCAAAGCAACAAGCAGAAATATTTTCAAGATACTTGTATATATTACTTCTCAACTCAAGATTACAAGACACTTACAAGCATAGAACATGAGTTACAATGAGAAACTATATATACTAGATCCTACAGCCGGTTATACTTGATACCAGCTGGAAACCTAAGACTAAAGCATATACTACAATGCTATAGTTAAGGTATCTTAGATAAAGTATTATCTAAGATATGGTAGTCATGACATGTCCATGACTTACCTTTTGTCACCAACTAAAGATGGCAACTGTACTTAACATAAAAAGGTAAACAGTAGATTAAAGTATGGTCAACTACATGGCTTTTGAGAAAACGCCATGCAGTATCTCAGAAATTTGCAGCGGACTGTCAGACAGACCATACTTATGTCTACTGGATAATAGAAGTGTCTTCCGAAGGTTAACTGGCTTCGGAAGAACAAGTTCTTCCGAAGCCACTTATACTTCGGAAGATGCTTCTATGCTTCCGAGGCTTTTAAGGACTTCTTTATACTTCGGAAGCTGACTTCAGAACTTTGTCTTCAAGTCTTGAACCTTCGGAAGTAGCTTCTTTACCTTCGGAAGTTGGAGTTCTCCTTCGGAAGTGTATTTTACACTTAGACTTCGGAAGAGCTCTTTCTTCCTTCGGAAGTCCCACACTTGGCTTCGGAAGTCCTTTGTATGTAGTACTCAAAATCTTCTAAGTGATATGGTTTTGGTTGCAACAGCCTCTTATGATCCAACAAGGATCACCTGAAGAGATTTGAAAATCATCAGGTGAATCCCTTGTTGAAGTTCCACTATCTCTTGAAATGGTTATGCTGTCAGATCTTTCAATAGTGGGAACTTGATTTGTTGAAGCTCTTGGAGAACTTGGAGTAGGTCTGGGAAGCTCAAACAGTTGATCTTCATCAGAATTGCTTTGAGCACCTGTTCCAGCTAAAACATTCTCACAAGATGGTTTAGAATAGTTTGGAAACAATTCTAAATCAAAGATATGATCAGGGCCATTCCCCCTAACACAAGGAGTGTGCTCATTAACTACAATGTTGGAAGATTCTTCAAATTGTTGGTTTTTAATATTATAAACCCTGTATGCTTTAGAATAGGAGGAATATCCAACAAAGATAGCATCATCTGACTTTTCAGCAAATTTTGCTAAATTGTCTTTTGTGTTAAGTATGGTACACCTGCTGCCAAAGGACCTTAGAAAACCAATGAACGGTGGCCTCTTGTTCCATAACTCATAAGGGGTCTTTCCATGTGGTTTTACTACAAGAACTCTGTTCTGCACATAGCATGCAGTGCTGACTGCCTCTGCCCAGAATGTTAGAGGTAGCTTTGAATCAGCTAACATAGTCCGAGCAGCCTCAATAAGTGTCCTATTTCTCCTCTCAGCAACACCATTTTGTTGAGGAGTTCTAGGAGCACTGTATTGTCTGGCAATCCCTTTTGAGTTACAAAATGAGTCAAGAACAAAGTTCTTAAACTCAGTCCCTTGATCACTTCTAATTATTTTAACCTTGTGATCAACTTGATTTTCTATTTTAAGAATAAAAGATTTTAAAGTTTCAGCAGTTTCATCTTTAGTTCTTAAAAATAATACCCATGTAAATCTAGTAAAATCATCAACTACCACAAGGCAATATGATTTCCTTCCAATGCTCATTATACTTGTAGGACCAAATAGATCCATGTGCAATAAGTGTAATGGAGTGGTGATAGAGTTAACCACTTTGGATTTATGAGAAGACCTGTGTTGTTTCCCTTTCAGGCAAGCAACACAGTTATCTTTACAGAAAAATTCCTTTTTAGGCAAACCATGTACCAAGTTATTTTTAGCCAATTTATTCATTGTCTTAAAATTGACATGACACAATTGTTTATGCCATAGTGTTGACTCATCACCATCAGCTTTGGAAAGAAAGCATGATACTTCTCCCATTGGGGAAGCATTGTTCATATCAAGCTTGTACATATCCCCTCTCCTGGGAGATCTAAGAAGCACCAATTCCTGAGGAATTGTCATCCCAGGTTTGAGGATGATGCACTCATGTTCTGTGAAAAGCATTTGATGCTTTTGATCACAGAATTGAGAAACACTTAACAGATTGTGTTCAAGCTGTTTGACAAAATTAACTTTGTCAACTTTTAACTTTCCATTGGATATACTCCCTCTGCCAGAAATATATCCTCCGGCCTCACCTCCAAACTGGACAGGACCTCCATCATAATGTTGAAATTGTTGAAGGAGAGATCTGTTCCCTGTCATGTGCCTGGAGCATCCACTATCTACAATCCAAATGTTGTTATTCTTGTCATATGGATGTCCCTTGTTTTCATCTGTTCCTGCCATGAGTGCTTGAGCAGGAGTCACATCTTGAACCATGAAGCTCCAATCAACTTCTTGAGCCATTGTTGTTGTTTCAGTTGACTTTCCGTTGGGCTTTGGTGTAGAAGGATGTGTGGAGGCCTGTGAGGTTCCCGGGTTGGACTTGGGAGCCTTGCATTCCCTTGCAAAATGGCCAAGCTGGTTACAGTTGTAACATTTAGCCTTGCTTTTGTCAAACCCAAACTTGCTGGTGATTGGATTTTGAGGGAATTGCCTTCCAGTTCTCTTAAAGAACTTCTTCGCTCTGTAGGTTAGAAGAGCCATTTGTTGGACTATGTCCACATACTCTATGTCATCCGGGCTAAAGCACTCAAGATCATCAAAGCAGAATTGATAATCATTGGAGTGTCCACTCCCTGAGACAAATGCACAGCCCTCCTGAAAGGAGCCTTGCTGAGCTTGATGAGACCTTGGAGTCTCAGGAAATGTGATGTAAGGCCCAAATGAACAAGATGGCTGCTGGGTGTAGGTCAGGTACTGCTGAGACTGGGAGATGCCTGAGCCTTCAGCAACCATTAAAGCGTTGCTAGCAGGAAGGCTCAAGGGTCTGCTTGCTTGGTGACCCCTCTTGCTTTCCATTTCCAAACGGTATCCATCAAGGATCCCATAAAGTTCGGTCATGGTGAGTGTATTCAAGTTCTCTGTTCTCTTGATGGAGACACAGTAGAATGTCCACTCATTGGGTAGAGCACTCATAAAATTTCTAGTGAGGTCTCTGAGTTCATGAGTGATTCCCACAGATTGAAGGGAAGAGATAAGATCCATATACCTGAAATATTGCTGGCTAAGAGTCTCTCCAGCAACATAGGTGAAGTTCTCAAACTGCTGCTTCAGTGAGTCCTTCTTTGAATCATTCGAGCTTGAGTACATTTGAGCAAGAGCATCAAAGAGTTCTTTGGCAGACTTACAATGCTCAAACCCCACCATGATGGAGTTTGGGATTGCAGTCATAAGAACAGTCATAGCATTGCTGTCTATGTCAAGCTTCTTCCTGTCTTCATCAGAATAATCTTCAACGGCCTTCTCGATCATGGCACCGTTTCCACCAGCAACTTTTGGCTTATACGGGCCATTAACGATGGATTGCCACATCTTGCTATCCTGGTATCTGATGAAGCCTTCCATTCTTCTGCTCCAAGACCTGAAGTTTTCAGGGTCGATGATGGGAGCTTTGGTCATCGTTCCCATCTCAACTTCAGATTTGTTGATGGCCATTTTTGAGTGAGGTATAAGGAGGAGTGAAAAACTGGTTGATTAGGATGGTAAGATCTCACAATCAAGAGCCTAAAAAGCTCTGATACCAATTGCAGGATCGGGTTTTGTCACTTAAACACTTGTGATTCTCTCAAACTCACTTATAATAACACTCAAATGAGATGAAGCAATGCCTTTAACAAAAGTTGATAATAATATAATAAGTAATCAAAGGAACAAGCAGAAGTATTTTCAAGGTACTTGTATATATTACTTCTCAACTCAAAATTACAAGACGCTTACAAGCCTGAAACAAGAGTTACAATGAGAAACTATATATACTAGATCCTACAGCCGGTTATACTTGATACCAGCTGGAAACCTACGACTAAAGCATATACTACAATGCTATAGTTAAGGTATCTTAGATAAAGTATTATCTAAGATATGGTAGTCATGACATGTCCATGACTTACCTTTTGTCACCAACTAAAGATGGCAACTGTACTTAACGTAAAAAGGTAAACAGTAGATTAAAGTATGGTCAACTACATGGCTTTTGAGAAAACGCCATGCAGTATCTCAGAGATTTGCAGCGGAGTGTCAGTCAGGCGATACTTATGTCCACTGGATAATAGAAGTGTCTTCCGAAGGTTAACTGGCTTCGGAAGAACAAGTTCTTCCGTAGCCACTTATACTTCGGAAGATGCTTCTATGCTTCCGAGGCTTTGAGGACTTCTTGTACTTCGGAAGTTGACTTCAGATCTTTGTCTTTATATCTTGATCTTCGGAAGTAGCTTCTTTGTCTTCGGAAGTTGGAGTTTCCTTCGGAAGTGTATTTTACATTTGTACTTCGGAAGAGCTCCTTCTTCCTTCGGAAGTTCTACACTTTGCTTCGGAAATCCTTTGTATGTTGTACTCAAAATCTTATAAGTGACTTAGTTTTGGTTGCAACAGCCTCTCTAGATCCAACAACCCATTCAAGAAAGAAAGGGGAAAGAGGAAATGACCAAAATGTCCCTGCAGGAGAGAGAAAAATATACGCATTTAACTGTCCACATTAACGGCATCAGCCATAGGGATGCAAACAAGGAAAAAAATTAAAAGTATAGGGGCCAATTCAAGGTTTTGAAACTATAGGGATGCAAACGGTTAAAATGAACAAAAGTCAGGGACGCAAATGGTAATTTACTCTCAAAATTAAGATGGGTGTATGTGTGTAAATCAAAGAACAAAAGAACTAGATGATAATAACTAGATGATTTCATTGATGTTTGATGAACAAGTTACAATGAAAAATCAAATACAAAGATGGATGAAGATTAAACCCACCCAAAGGAGGAATTCTCCTTGGGTAGTGATTTACACCATGAGAAACACAAACACAAGAGACACACTTGCAAAAATGCACCATTGGGTCTATTTATATTCTTATTACAACATGACCTAATTTTAACTTTACTATTTGTTTTGATTTTGACTTTATCATGTTGAATTGTCTTGTATTATTGTTTTTGTTGTAATCAACATGGTCTCTGAACTTGTACAATGAGATCTCAGTCGGTTGTAATTATAATTTGATAAGCTTCAGTTTATCACATTGTTGAACCCCAACAAAGTATTAAATAATTAATTATTAAAATTAATTATTTCACTAATAATATTCAAATATATTTATTCCCTCATTATAAACTAAATATTATAATGATATTTATTTACTCTTTGTTATTAACTATTACTTTCAATTCAAGTTCCTTAATCAATTTATTACATAAGAAAATCAAGAACATTATTTTAAATCATTGTAAACCCTAAGTTCCCAATTAAAACCCTAATCAAAATGTAGTCCTTGAATTTGTAAATCAAGAAACCCTTCCTCAAGTTAAATTTGTGAGGAAACCGTTGTTGTCTAACCTAGCATATTATTATTCAAATCATAACCTAATTTAAATATGAGTATTCATAGCTCATTTTATGTGTTTTATATTTTAGAAAATCATGTCATCAATATTCAATCATTGATATTCATTTTTATTTTATTCTAAATTCAATTCAAGACATGCTTTGTTATTACTTGCAACTATGTGTGCATAGTTAGATAATCTTGATGTTAACAAAATCATTAATTTATGCAACCACGCTAATAATGATAGATCTATTGGCTTGACAACCTACCCTATATGATTATTCTAGTGGTAACGGGAACCGTATTCATTTAATCAATCACAAGGCTTTGTCTGCGAATTGAGTCAATTTTGTCATTAGGTTTGATAGTGTTGGTTTGTCTTTATGTTACACTATTGCATTTATAAGTCTTGACATTTCCATGTGAATTGAATTGTTTTCAATCAATTTAATCAACCTATATATGTATGAAAACATGTGTTTACTCACTGACTAATTCGTTAGCTGACTCGTTACTTCTTCACATGATTTCATGAATGAAGATTATTAGACTTCTTCATGCTCATTTAGGACTTGAACCTAAATTAATTAAAAAAACTTTTGCTATGAGAATGACATTTTAACATTATTTCAATGCAATTACTACCATTTGTTATAAGCAAAAGATTCACATTCGTCCACCTCGATGATTCCGCCATCGGTTTTTGTGTGACAGGTTGGTATCATAGACATGATTATAGAGAATTACGTTTTTAAAACGGTATTATGAAATCAACCCCTATGAAATTATGACACAACCCCATAAAATTATGACACGAACCCCATGAAATTTTAAGGCCGACCGAAATTAATTTTTATTATCAATCACAAGAAATTTTAATTTTATTCTATAAAATTTTACTAATGTATACCTATTATAAACAAATTAACAAATATAGATCAATTAATTTAGACAATTCAAGCTTTCTTATTAAATAAAATAATTTAAATAATTTAAGTTCAAACCAAACAATTAACTCTTATACCTATTAAAACTATTAATTTATTTATTTAATCCAATTAAGTTTATTCCCATTATACGACATCCAAATATATTGATTTTGATAATATTTATTCGGATCTTACAACACGAAACTAATTTCGTCTTATCATCTTAAGCAATTAGATACTTTATTTCTATCATGCCTTTCTTTTAACCATCGAATTACTTTTATCATATATTTTTATATTTAATTTACTTTCATGTTTTTATTTTATGTACCGACTCGACCCGTCGTAATCGGATAGAAAACCATCAACACTTAGCTATAGTCAACGATCATTCAAAATTTCCACCCCCATGAACAAAATTTCTAGGTTCGCCATTACCGCTCAGCCATCACCGCCCAACCAAATCGTCTTCACACATGTACTCGTAAGATGCCATCTAGATGACGAATAGGTGTTGGCATGGTCTACCCACATCCCACATCCCACATCCCCATTAACACTTCTATCAAATCACCACCCTATGAAGCAAAGCCAACCTAGATCCCATACCACCATCAACCAAAACTATTTACTAGAATTCAAATAAGAAACAATAAGATGGTTTATGATTCATCAGATGGCTTTAGGAGAATGGTGGTTGACGAAACAAGATGTAGCGGTGAGGTTAAAAGGGGTTGATTAGAGATGTAAATGGTGATGGTGGTTTGTGTCAAGGTGTAGATGGTTGTTTGTGTGGCGGTTAAGCGGTGGAGTAGGGCCGAGTTACCATTATTATTATTTAATAGATTAATTTATTTTATAGTTAAAAAAAGGTGAGTCATAAGTATTTGTTAGACTTCTTTTTTAATTTACTTTAAATTAAAGGTTCTTTTGTCATTTTATTATGACTAAACAGATTACCTTATTGGATTGTCCTATGATATATCAGGTCCATACTTGTAGTCTTTTATAAATCAGAGAGTAAAGGTGAAATATACGCAAACCTTAGTGACTATCCTTGTAATTAAGTCAAAAGAAAAGGGGTCGTCTCACCTTTTAAAATTAATACATGGACTAAAGTTGTTGAATGAGAGAAATTTTTGCCCTAAATATAACTACAAAAAGAAAATATAGCCACCCACCCTATCTTTGTGTTCCTTCGATTACAAGTTTTTAGAGAGATAAAGGGCTAGAGTGAAAGCTAACCGAGAAAAAAGGTAAGCTTTAATGTTCTTACCATGCTAGCCTGAATATAGCTTATTCATGATGGGATCTAACGGTTTAGAATGGTTATCATCTAAAAAGGTTGAGGTTTGAAGTGTCTCGACGAATACTATCATTTCTAGGGTTTCTTCCGGTGAGTTCTAACTACCTTTTTTCACGTGTATGCTAATGATTTGGGCTGACAAGTATACTTATGAATTATTTTTGTTATATATCTACATGTTTTAAATGTAATGTTCAAATCATTATGCATATATGTTCTATGGTTTATGTTATGGTATGTAGATATACGTGTGCATGTATGATTATGAACATAGAACCCAGATTTTCTGCATGTAATGATTGTGTAATAGTGTAAAGATGGAAAAGTATGAAAATAAAAGGCATGAATGCATGCCTTAGTAAGAAGGCTATCAGGTTCACAAATAAAGGAATGGATCTGTAAGTAGGAAGAACTCCAGTTTATAAAGTTTGTTTTTATAACTAGCAAAGAAAGGGACTAAAGCAATCCAGTTACAGAGGTATCATAACCTTCGTAAGTAAACCTCCACAACTAAGGATCTCGTAAGTACACGTCACTATTGTACCTAGACAACTACTTTGCGACTCCTATCAATGTTACAAAAGCCAAGGCAAGCTACTTATAGAGTTATTATAACCTCCGTAAGTATATTGTACCTTCGTAGATCGCACATGTCTTTGTAACACCAATACATAGCCAAATTCCCTAGGTTATGTTACTTAGGGAGAAGAATTTACCTCTATAAATGTTTATAGACTCCGGAAGTCCTTTATACGTCCGTAACTAATTATACATCCGTGAGTACAATGCATTTTTAAAATTTTGAACATGTGACCTCATAGCTAAGTTGTACCCTCCACAAGTAACATTCTTTAGATAGATTTAACACACGATATCATGTAAGTAAACACGAACTTTGTAAATCCCCAAGTCCTTCATAAATACCCCCTTTGTATGATTATACCTATGTAATCTTAGGACTATAGTATGATGTCAAGTATGGTAAAGTAACAAAATATGAGTAAAAGTAAAGTCTTGTGTTGATACGAGAAAGGGTAACGGGAGAATGAATGGCATGTTAAGTCTTACTAAGTGTAAGAAAGGGATCATGTTTTGGTATGTAATGGCAATAACTATAAATATATGACTAATTTTATTATATATGTATAAGACTTGTCTAAATTGACAAGAAATGGAAAGTTATGTAAGTCTTATCTTATGATATAAAATGGTTAAGTTTTGTCTATTGAAAAGGAAAAGACTAAGTCCTGTCTCATACATGTAAGTGTTACGTCTTACTAGTGAGACAAGAAAGGGTTAAGTCTTGCTAACACGAAAAGAAAGGGATGCAAGTTTTGCAAGTAAAATTCAATGATGTACGACTTGCATATACTTAAAGGAAAAATCATACCTTATGCGAGTAAGGGTTATTGGGATTTCATAATGATATGTTTATGAATACAGAGCAGTAGAGAACATCAACGTAGAGGGTAGGAGGAGTAGAGGTAGACCTAGGTTGACTTGGGACGAGGTAATTAGGCGAGGTATGGTAGACTTGCACCTCTCTGAGCACATGATCGAGGATAGGAGTGCATGGAGGCGTAGAATTAAAATTAAGGACTTTCAGCGGGATCTGTGGGTAGGAAGGGTAGTCGTAGACTTAGTTGCGGGACCCCTGTTTTCTTCAATCTACTCTTTCACGTGTTTCTTGACGATTATTTGTTGTACTCAATTTCTCAACTTTTATGTGATCTTTACCTGTGTGTTGTATGCCGTATATTATAATTGCTACGGTTATTGTTTTTCTTACTGAGTCGGGGGTCTCTTCGGAAGCGGTCTCTCTATCTCCCTAGATAGAGGAAAGACTCGCCACCAACTACCCCTCCTAGACCCTGCTCTTGAGTGGGATTTACTGGGTATGTTTGTTTGTTTGTTTGTTTTTTTGTTTATGAATACAACCTAGTTGCTTTGAGGATGTTATAAAGGTTATGAAAACTAACTTGACTATGATACGTTATGATAACTTGACTATGACATGTTATGATATGATCATGTCATGCTATGATGTGATCTGATTATGATTATGACTATGATTATAATTATGGTTATAAATACAGTACGGCATGATATGATGAAATGTTTAAGTAATGTTATGAAATGTTATAATTGTTAAGTTATGTTTCAAAGATAAATTAGAACCTACTCGGCAACTGTTGGCTTTTAATATGAATATTGGATTGTGCAAGTATAATGAAATGAAATGAAAGTTTGGCATGAGAATAAGAGCTACCTAACATGTTAAAGATTGCATCCAAGCTTTAATATTTTAGTAATGATGCATTAGGTTATATTATGTTTTTGATGCGCAAGTCTGACTATGAAATCTCTTAGGAACGGTACCTTATAATTAGAAAATAAATAAACAAAAAAACCCAATAAATTATATAAATTAACAAGTACTGGCCCATTATACACCATTAATCTATTGAACCCGATACCCATGTACCACTAGCCGTTGTACTAAAAAAATTCAATGCCTCTGCTATTACAACCTAGGAATTTGTCACAGTAGCATAACTTACACGCCTACTCGAACAAGAACATTCAAAGAAGCAACCTGATGACCTCACCTATGAACATTACCCTTCATACCAAATGAGCTGCAACACATGCCCTAGAGTGACCAATTTAGTTTGATCTTCATCTTGACTATAACTCATCTTTTAATAATTGGTCATTCTCAAATATAGGACTCGCATAACGGATCAGACACGGCGCGATAAGACACGAACCCGATAAGTGCTGACACGAACACAACATGATAACTAATCGTTTAATTTTTTTCCAGACACGAATACGAACCTGTTTAAAAACAAATTACACGATAAGACCTGTCAATAGACACGATAAAAATCACATGTTTAGTGAAACAAAATTAACTATAGTTCATCAAAGTCGTTAATAATACGTAATCTTTAACATGATAATCCTTGACATATTTGAAACAAATAAAAGTCCATAAAATGGTATACTTTAACCGATAACATAGTTTAAAGTGGTAACACACAGAGTACGAAGATGCCACATGTGGAGATCGGAGACTCGGTCAGTGGTATTGTGGTAATCATATTCGATTGAAGCGGTTGGGCAAAGGATAAGGTTTTTAAATTGAACATGAACAATAATGACATATATCATAAATATATATTGAATTATTTTAATAAGCCAAAAATATAAACAGGTTTAAACAGGTGCGTTAATAGGTTAACATTTGTTTGATCCGTTAAGACATGATTTTTATCGTGTCTTTAACGTGTCGACATGTTAATGACATGAAACCTGTTAACTTCGTGTCGTGTCGTGTTAACAGGTCTGTGTCGGAAATTGTCAGCCATACTCAAACAACCGTCTCATCTTTGTCTTCACCGTTTGCTCGCCATTTTACGATAGCAGTTGTTGTCAGCCCCCTCCTTTAGCGACATCCCACCTTCTGGTGTTATTTTCAACTTTCTAGTCTAAATTTTACGAATGTCTTGATTATTTTAGTGTTGATAAAGCGATAGTTTAATTTCTAAAAGTGATCGTTAAATAATTGATTGCTTCCGTCTTTAGATTAAATATTTAATTGATTATTTAAATGTTAATCATAATAGTTAAAAACAACTTTTAACCCATCATGCTAAACGAATAGCAGTTGCGTTAACTGAATCAAATCGAATAGTATCTTTACTCAAGTAGAAGAAAATATATTTTCCAAAACATTCTTAACAAAATAAGCAATAACCAATCCAACTACATACATGAGAAATGCATTAATTTCTATTGCATAAATAAGAAAGAAGTATTATCCATGTTAAAACTAACGGTCTTAGAGTACTTTTTTTAACAATAGTTTTTTTCATCCTAAATAGCACCTAATTTTGCATTTCTAGAGATTTAAACTCACATCAAATATGAAAGGCAATCATAAATCTCACTTAACCATAAGACCATAGTCAAGTCTTAGAATAAATGATTCCAACGTAATCGATTAAAAGATAGAAACAAAACATGTTAGAAAATAATAAAGGTCAATATGAATAATACATAATATTAACATAGGAATTAGGAAGTATATTGATTTCAACAATAACCAAATAAATGATAGTAACGATTTGGTTTTATCTTCTTATCATGTGATCGACTCTGTGCAAACCGATAAGTCTGAAATCTAGTGACACCAAAATTTTGCATGGTGTAGAAAGCAGCGTCACTTAGGTTCACCTCCGTAGTTATGTTTCAAATGGTACAGGAAAACTACTTACATCAGAAACCGAATCACCATATGGATTATAAAGGTCCCCAAACTTTCCTGTATTTTGACTTGAGAAAATCAAAGATGAGTCACCACTAAGGCTTACAACAGCTAAATCTATAATGGTTTCGATTTCTCTCACAACTTCTCCCATTCTGGGCCGGTCAACTCCTGCATGTTGGACACAACTCAAGGCTAAGTCAACAAACTTGGTCAAGCCTCCAAGTGTTTGGAATGGACCAAGAGACGGGTCAAGAATCAAGTAGAGGCCATTTGGTTGTCTTGTCTCATCAATGGCGTCTTGAACCTCTCTCACGATGTGTTGACCGTGCCTTATTGGTGATCTAGCGGTTAGCAACTCTAATAGTACAACCCCGGAACTATAAACATCACTCTTTTCAGTCAACTGTTGGGTCATATAGTATTCAGGATCCATATATCCCTACATTTAGAAAAGGAGCAACCATCTGATAGAATCAGAAAACTGAAAAAAGTTGTTGTATATCTGGCGATTTGACATGTTCGCTTATTACTAAGTATCTTTTTTTTCATCTCAAACTGGTCAAATAAAAGAGAAGATCGGGCACGTGCTTAAGATCGGGCACGTGCTTACCAATGTCCCTTTCACTTGAGTAGAAACATAACCTTTTGAGTCATCTCCCAACAGTTTGGACAATCCAAAATCAGCAACTTTCGCGGTCAAATGAGCATCTAGCAGAATATTATTTGATTTGATGTCCCTGTGTATAATGGGAGGGTCTGCAAGCTCATGCAAGTATGTCACACCTTTGGCAGCATCAAGAGCTATTTTAAGTCTCTTCATCCAATCCAACCTGGTTCTTGCCTCCCCTGCTGAAATATTCAAGTTTCAACAAGAAAAATAATTTTGAGATATGTAAGAAACGGAAACATGTGTTTCATTCTTGAACATTCCTATCTGATCAGAGGTGGAGAAGTAGGCGGGTTGGGTAACAGATCAACATAAGTAATTTTTGGACGAGAAACATTTTTTAGAGAAAAACAAACCCTTTATTTATGATTAATTTGTGTTTGTACGATTACAAATATTGTATCTTTTTTATTATCTTATTTCTTGAATAAAATGATTCCAAGAGGTTTTAGGATTTAAAATACACATTGGACATCTTTTTACCCATTTGACATTTTCTTTTTTTAATGGACTTTTTTATTCTAACTGTTTGGCAAAAAACAACACATTAGCATCAGCCCATCCATAAGTAAATGGGTCGAAATTGCCTCTTCTGGTATATACCAAATCAAGCATTCTTAATTCTTCAACTCTTCCACATCTCTATAACCTATACAATGCTTTTTAGTTATTGTAACATGAAATTAAAATGCCTGGAAATAAGTACATTTACCTGAAAGATTATCTTTTAAAGTACCATTTGAAATGTACTCATAGACCAGCATTTGTTCACCTTGCTCATAACAGAAACCGACAAGGCCTACAACGTTTTTATGATGAATACGTGTAAGAAGCTCAATTTCAGTTTTGAATTCATGAGCACCCTGCAATGACCCCTGTTGAGCTCTTTTGATAGCAACTACATCACCAGTGTCAAGAGTCCCCTTGTACACCTTTCAATCACCATTGTTTTAGAAATCAGTCAGTTACCAAATAACAAGTTAGGGAGCTTATAACATTAAGATACCTTCCCATAGCCCCCAGATCCAATTATGTTATCTTCTGAAAAGTTGTTGGTGCATGTTTTGAGTTCTTCAAATGAACACCATCTTGCTCCTTTCAGTTGAGGAACACCACCCGCATCACTACCATTATCCAACACCCAAGATGCTGTATTATCACATGATAGATGTAAGCATAGAAATTTCTTGTAATAATGAGAATATCCTAGGCATTGGAAATTTGGGCGGGCTGGGTAATGAGTCAAAACAGTTTGCTTTTACATCGTCTCTATATGAATCGTGCAGATTGGGTTGACTCGCAAATACTTTTACCATTTTATTCAGATACTTGAAGTGTTAAATATGACAAGAGGAACTATATTTTGCCAATCAATTTTTAAGAAATGATATGTCATATGTTTAGCTTAACTTTTTGTTTATTTGGCCCACTAGGGATAAACAATAACTGAAAACTGCCTATGTCAAGAAATAACAGGTAGAAACTGCCACCTCTAGAACATCTTGCCTGTATTAATTCGTCTTACCAAAAGGATTATTTTGTTTTGCTTTTATTGCTTGTCTTTTCTGATAGATCCCATAAGTTATAGCTGCGGCTATTAGCAACAGGACCACAAAACCACCAACAACAGCCCCAATAATGATTCCATGATACGATGACTTGTTTCCTGTGCATACTCAAAACTCAGAAAACAAATTGCTCATAACGGCGTATATTAGCATATTCAAATTGAACTAATACCTGGAAAGCAACAATAGTCTGCATCATCATCAGTAAAGAATAAAGGTCCATAAGATGGTAGAGGAAAGAGTTGGCGGTTGATTACCGTCCCAATTGAAGAGACAGATGAACGGTCAAAATAATCTTGACTAGAGGGAAAAATGTGCAGTGTATATTGAAGGTATTTATATTCATTAAGAGTTGCATTAAAAATAGAAATTGAGTCCACAGGAAGTTGATGTGACCGAAAGGCTGACATTAAAGTATCATGGAGAATTGTATAGTAGGTTGCATTATCCAAATTTGAGAAGGATTGTGAGAAAAAGGTTACGTTTCCTGCGTATGGATTTGCACATTTACAGTTGGGACTAAGCACTTTAGATGAACCACAGTTAACAGATGGACAACTATTTGATGGAAAAGTTTTCGGCATAATGGACTTTCGGGCTGTACAATATCTTCCTGATGATCCAGCTTCACAAATTGGATTATTGTCAACACTGCACAGTTGTCAAAACAATACTTCCATAAGATTGTGAAACACTAAAGGTGTTCACGAACCATTGGAACTGACTGAACCGTTCAAACCAAAATATATTGGCCGGTTTGGTGAGGTAGAGATTTAAATCTTCAGTTCACGTTTTACGATTTGAATTGAAAAACCAGGTCTGACGGCTCGTTTTACACGGTTTGACACTTGGAACCGGCCGTTTACCTTATTATTTTTTCCATTGTTGTAATATGCATTAATGCATAGGTATAATATTAAAGATAAAAGACGTAGGATCTTACGTTAGGCTCAAATTATACCCAGAACTTTGTTCGAAGTTATTAATGAAATTGTTTGTGAGATCAACAACCAAGTCACTACTATAGCTGTAACCGATATCCAGTGTCCCATTAAGATTGTTGTTGCTTAGCACCCTGACATTAGATAACCAATAAGAGAGAACAAAAGAATAATCAGAACTCAGTGCCAAATTTCACATTTCAAATGCAGATATTTATATATGATTCTACAAACACAAAATATATGTTGTGTTTCATTGCCTGAAATGTTGGAAATACACGCTAATGTGGCCTCAAATATTTGCAGTGTCTGTGTGGTAATATAAGTGAGTATGATATTCCACATATAACCACATACTTATGGTTGGTTACGTTCATTTGAGAACTAATAAATAGCTTAAGAACCGTGACAACTAATATCAACACACAATTTTTTGTGTTTTATATACAAAAATGATTGAAATATAATATTTAAGTGTCTCTCTTGAAATTCAAAATAATGAAGGAATTTGTAATCTACACATGTGTAAGTCATATGTAAGTTATACTATCTACACATGTGTAGCTAAACACGTAAATATTTTAAAAACATATAAAAACATTAGTTTGATGGGTTTTTATGTTATTTTCAGTGTTGTAAAACTCGGCCTACGCGGCCGAGTACTCGGCAAAGTGTCGAGGCGCTTTTCATCAACTCGGTCCAACACGGCCCTACTCGGTCCAACTCGGTCCAACTCAGATTTTAACTAATTTTCATCGATTTTCGATGTTTTCACCGATTTTTATTGGATTTTTATTGTTTTTCATTAATATACATTGGAAGATGATAATCAAATGATTACTACGTCTATAATATTAAATAATTGATATTACGTTTTGAAATATTTTTGTATGTGAACATGTATTTTTTTATTTATATTGATATTCACGTATTTTTTTATAAATATTAGTAAGTTTGTGATATTTAACATATTTATAACTTTCGAAAAACTAATTTCTTTATAAGTTATCACGTCCGAGTACTCCCTGAGTACTCCCCGCCTAGGCCGAGTACTCGCAACTCCCCACTCGACCGACCTGGTAGCGCCTAGCGAGTTTTGCAACTATGGTTATTTTTATGGTTTTTAATGTATATAAATAAACATACACAACTGTATGTAAAAAGTATAAAATTTAATGAATATAACCTATTGATATTAGTTCTCACGGTTCTTAAGATATTAACTAGTCCTCAAATGATCCTAACTCTAGTTATGGTTAGATACCAAATGGCCCTTGTAGGTTCTCAATGGCAACCTAACTAATGTCTAACTATATAAAGGATGGTTATTTCCTGCATATTTGGAGCCGAAGGTCTCACTGGAAGCAACCTCTCTACCCTAGAGGATAGAGGTAAGGCTTGCCTACATCCCACCCTCCCCACGGCCCAAACCTAAGTAGCCTTGCTATGGATGGGATGTACTGGTTATGGTTATGGTTATGGTTATGGTTATGGTTATGGTTATGGTATGGTTATTTCCAGCATATTTCACTAATGCCATACTTATAACACGGTTTAACTTTAAAAGAAAGAATTCAGCAGGTACTCACAAACTCTCCAACTGAGGTTGGAAGACGTCCGATGGAATTCCTCCTTGGAGCTGCGTCTTTTCCATCAATCTGTCGGTAGAACAATAAGTAATGCTTAAAAATCTTAGTCCTAAAGATGTTTCAGACACACACATGGAATTTGACAAGTATTTAGAAAGTTGTCTACTGCAACGCACAACAAAGACAAAATTGTGTGGTTTAGTGAACAGTTTTCCAATTTAGCAAATCTTTAAATTTGATCCGTGTGAACTCAAATTGACCCATTCTCTTTGAAAGGAATGTATACAAATTATATGACAAGAAAGAGAAAAAAAAACATTACATTGTGTTCAATGATAGAAGTGTAAACCATGTAGGAATATCAGACGCATCAAAACTATTATTGCTCATGTCCCTGCAAATGATAAGGTATGATGTTAGAAAGTGGAAAATGAAAATTCTAACAGCAGGAAAAAAAATATTATTATTATATGAAGAGAATAGAATATAACTTCAATTTTTTTTATAAAGCTATTAACATAGTACCAGATTCAAAAAGTTCAAACTTACACATATAAGAGTGAGTTCATTCCTAAGAGATTTGGAAGCGGTCCACTCAGGCTATTGTTTGACAAGTACCTGAAATGAATATATCTTCCAATTAATGTCAACCTTAAGATAAACTAGTCCAAAACATTATAGGCATAAAAATAAACATAAATAATTGGTTGAATTAACTTTAATCACTTACAGCTCACTGACAGTAGTAAGATCTGATAGATTCTGCGGCACAGTCCCCGACAAGTGATTCGAGTCCAATCGTCTGTGACATTATAGAGACATATAGGTAAACAAATTGCAAACATTCAATTCAGATGGGATTTCCATAATGTTTAAAGATTATTAGTCACTGGTACTTACACCACCTCAAGAGTCTTCACAGTTCCTATTGAAGAAGGAATTGTTCCAGATAATTGGTTGTTGTTAACTATACTGTTAATAAATAAGCATTATCATCAAAAAAAATGTGTACAAATATGTCATGTCAACAAAGTAAAGCCACAGATATTATTGGAGCTAATGCAATACTTACACATGTATTAGGCTCATGTTTGAGTTGAAAAGCTGAGATTGAATGGGACCAGATAACTTATTATTTGCCAAATGGCTGCATGACCATAATATAGCATGCATAAGCACACTTAAATCAAATCAAAAGTTGGAAAATCACAGATGTGGCATATTGGAGATTGAATTTACAAGTGTTTTGCTTTCACTAGCTTGTCAAGTCCAGGGGATGTTTCATTAGAGACGGGAATGGGTCCTGAAAGCAGGTTATCACTTAGATCCAACCATGATAAATTAGTTAAATTACCAATGGATGGTGGGATAGATCCAATAAAGCTGTTACTATTAAGAGCTCTGCAACAAAATGGATCAACTCAGGACTGTGTTAGAACATAAATTAACTAGCAGATGAATAGGTGAGTAACTGATCAAAGTGGGTTCAGGGTGAAATGGGTCAAAGTAGGCCTTGTTGGGTTTGATTGACAAAAAACCCTTGTCCATTTTCCAAAAAGCAATCATAAGTAACTAATGTGTTAGCTAATGAATCAAACATATTGTTACAATAACAAATAAATTTCAAATAAATAATTTTAGGAGGTTGCGTGAATAACTAGACTTTCGATGACTTTCAGTTTGTTCAATTTCAACCATTTGACCCATTTCCCTTTTGGCTGATATTTTATTTGACGTGTATGAGATAAAACATCAACCAAGTCAACCTTACATAAGACATTGGGTTGAAAATCCCAACTCTATAAAGAATTTGATAGTGAATTCTGTTTTTATTGATACATAATATGCAGGGAAAACAATGCATAAATACACGGAAATCCCTAAGACTTTTGGAGCCAAACTAGGAAACGAAATAATACGTAAAGGAGAAAATATATGCTAGCTAATGACAACTAATCAATTGATTCTAATTGATATTCTTTTATTATCCTTCACTCCCCCTCAAGCTGGAGTGTGAAGATTTCGAACACCTAGCTTGCCTAGTAGATCACGTAATGGTTGAGCTCCCAAAGGCTTGGTTAAGAGGTCCGCGATTTGTTGTTTGCTGGTCACGTGAAGAGGCAGGAGCTCATGAGATTCAACTCGTTCTCGAACAAAAAAAATCCATTTCTACGTGTTTAGTTCGTTCGTGAAAAACCGGGTTGTTTGCAATATATCTTGCAGCTTCATTGTCACAATAAAGTGGCGTAGCATCTTGTAAGTGGATTGTAAGGTCCTTGAGTAACCAGCGCATCCAAAGGACCTCACTAGCCGTTGTAGCCATTGATCTATACTCAGCCTCCGCCGAGGAACGAGAAACCACCGATTGTTTCTTTGTCTTCCATGACACTGGAGCACCACCCAAGAGAAGTAAATATCCTGTCCTTGAGCGTCTTGTAAAGGGACACCCTAGCCAATCAGCATCACAATAAGCTACAAGATTAAAACCACCAGTCCTGGGTATGAAAATGCCTTGGCCTAGAGTAGATTTAATGTACCGAAGCACACGAAGTACTGTGTTCATGTGGTCAACTCTAGGATCCGAAACGAATTGACTAAGGATATTTACCGCATAAGCGATATCGGGACGTGTGGCTTGGAGATATAACAATCTCCCAATGAGACGCCGATAGAGAGAAGCATCGGCTTTGTGACTCTCATGACATTGATCAAGTTTCAAATTTTGCTCCATGGGAAAACTACTAGGTCGACACCCAAGTTGCCCACAATCGGTTAAAATATCCATAGAGTACGTGTGCTGACTAAGGACCATTCTGTCTTTGGTGCGAGCAACTTCTATGCCCAAAAAGTACTTCAAGGGTCCAAGATCTTTGATACTGAAACTAGTATTCAAGTGATCCTTGGTTCTTTGAATCATTTCTTCATGGTCACCAGTAATAACAACATCGTCAACGTAGATCAAAATTGCAGCAAATTGGCCTTTATTTTGGTAGGTGAAAAGTGAGTGATCAGCATTTGATTGTTTGTAGCCAATGTTTAGCAAAGAGACTGTGAACTTTTGGTACCAAGTACGTGAGGCCTGCTTCAAACCGTACAAAGATTTCTTTAGTCGGCAAACTCTAGTTCCTTCGGTGTTGGCGAAGCCTTGTGGTATCTTCATATAAACTTCCTCTTGCAAATCTCCATGGAGAAATGCATTGTTCACGTCTAATTGATGCAATAACCAATTTTTCTTGACTACAACAGTGATAAGTGTTCGGATGGTTACCAATTTTGCAACTGGCGCAAACGTGTCATGATAATCTACGCCTTCAATTTGCGTAAACCCCTTTGCCACAAGACGGGCCTTATATCTTCGATTTCCCCATTGGGTTTATATTTAATTTTATAAACCCATTTCGAGTCAATCGCATGCTTCCCTTCCGGCAAAGTTTCTAACGCCCATGTGTCATTATCTTCGAGTGCTTTGATTTCCCGTTGCATGGCGTCACGCCAATGTTTATCCTGCATGGCTTCTTTAAAGGATTTCGGCTCATTAACGGATGTAATGGCCGCTAAAAAGGCTTTGTGAGAGGCTGAAAAGTTATTATAAGAAACATAATTTGAAAGAGGGTGTACCGTAGAAGAAGTTCGATTGGGCATGGGTTTTGCATGGTCGATGGATGGTGGCAACGTGACTTGATAGTCATGTAAACGAGATGATGGCAGCCTGGTTCTCATGACTCGTGGGGCCTGAGGTTCATCATTAAGCTGTTCAAATGAAGTGTCTTCACCCACTTGTGTTTCATCTTCCAACTCATCCGAACCCACCGATGCATCGACACCATTCATAACGTTATCCAGAGTGGGTTCGGTTTCCGGGTTAAGATCGGTTGCAACATCCACTTTATCCTTTTCGGCTTCCATTTGTTCCGCATAATCGTCTTTATACCACGTGGGTACCTCAAACATTTCTGAAGTTGGAGTCTTAGACTTGAGATAAGCAAATGGAAAACTATTTTCAACAAATTTGACATCACGTGAGATGGCCATTTTTCCATGCTCAATGTCAAAAATTCTGTAACCTTTAGTTCCTTGTGGGTATCCCAAAAACACTCCTGGCTTCCCCCTGAATTCGAACTTGTCGCCTCCCGTTTCTATGCTGCTATAATAAGCTAAACAACCCAAAGTTCTCATGTGATCATAATTTGGTTTCTGGCCAAAAACGATTTCATACGGAGTTTGGTTTTTAATGACCTTAGACGGGAGGCGATTAATGATATACACGGCCGTTTCAACGCACTCTCCCCAGAATTGCTTCGGGAGACTTCCTTGGAACATGAGAGCCCGAGCGGTTTCAAGGAGATGCCGATGTTTTCGCTCTACCATCCAGTTTTGTTGGGGTGTATGAGGGCAAGTAGTTTCGAGAAGAATGACCTCCCGAGCATAAAATTCCTTCATGTGATTAGAAGTGAACTCTTCTCCATTGTCGCTCCTTATCTGTTTAATGGGTTTTGAAAATTAGGTTTTAACCATATTGTGAAAATTGATTAAACAATCACTTGCTTCACTCTTGTGTTTGATGAAAAAAACCCAACAAGCCTTGCTAAAACCGTCGACAATGGTTAAAAAGAAACTTGCATGTGCCGTTGATGGTTTACGATATTTACCCTAAATGTCACAATGAATCAACTCAAAACATGCATTAGTCTTAATAAAAATCTTGGGAAAAGGAGTTCGTGTATGTTTAGCTTTAACACACGAATCACACACATTGTCTTTAAAATCAAAAGAAACATCCTTTAAAAAATTAATATGCGATAACTTGAAATCGGAAGCGTGACCTAGTCTTGAATGCCAAACTTTTGCGTCAACATTAATCGTTATAGCCTTCCTTTCTTGAGCCACCATACCCATCCGATATAGACCTTGAATTCATTTACCCGTGCCAATCAACTTCTTCGAGTGTAAGGCCTGCATTACACAAAAATCCAGAAAAAAGCTTACTACACATTGCAACTCTTTTGATAGTCTACTTACTGATAATAAATTGCAATTGAAATTGGGAATGTATAAGACATCTTTTATTTCAATTCCACCAATCAAGGTGCAATCCCCTTTCGCTTCTACCGCTATGTTGTCTCCATTCGGTATCATAACGGGGGCCTCTCGTATGGCTCGAGTGCCATTTTCGAGAGACTCCTGTTTGTGAACAATGTGCTCGGTCGAACCCGAATCCCAGATCCAATCATCATTATCATTACTCTTACCAGCCATATTTGTCTTACGGGAAGGTTCGCTTTCGGTATTTTGCTCGGTGTTGGAAAGATGCTTCAAGAGTGTCTGGTATTGGGCTTCAGTTAAACCTGCCAAGCTGGATTCTGTCTCGACACGGGCTGCCTTCGGCTTCGCTTTGTCAACCTTTGCTTTACCGGGCCACTATTCAGGATATCCTATAAGCTTAAAACATCCGTCTCGTTTATGACCGTCTCTCCCGCAATGAGTGCAATGGTCAGTTTCTTCCATGGTTCGCTTGGATTCTTTGGAGGCCCCTTTGTTGTTTCGTTGAAAATGGGAGGACCCTTCTCGTCGTCCCTGAGCCTTGAAAGCAGCCGACTCCACTTGAGTCTTTCTCATCATGGTGATTTGTTTCTGTTGTTCTTCTTTAGAGGCAAGCCGATAGGCTTCTCCAAGTGTAGGTGTTGGCTTCATTGATAGAACATGGGTCCTTATTGGGGAGAAGGCCCCATCGAGCCCCATCAAGAACTCGTATAACCGCTCCTTTTCCTTGAATTCACTAAGCCTCTTCCCGACATTACAAGAACAATTTCCACAGGTACATTGCGGGACAGGAAACACCGACTGTATCTCGTCCCAAATACCACGAAGTTTAGTGTAATAGGCTGAAACGGATGAACCATCCTGATGGGTTATTGAAAGAGATTGTTTGAACTCATATGCTCGAGGCGCACTCTCCTTCCCGAACCTTTCCTTCAGATCTTTCCATATTTCAGAGGAGGCGTTAGCGTATTTAACGCTTCCCCTTATGTCTTTGTCCATTGTCGTCGTGAGCCATCCGATAATCATGGCATCGCAACGCATCCATTGCATATAATTTTCTGCTGTCTTTTCTGGTTTAGGAATCGTTCTGTCCACGAATCCCATCTTATTTTTTGCAAACAGAAAACTGGCAATCTCTTTAGCCCAATCGCTGTAGTTTCCATCGGTTAAAGGTTCGTTTACGTGCATCTGTTTGGATAAATCAGAAGAGGATATATAATAGGGTGAATTGACGTCAATGGCATCATTCTTGCCACTGCCGCTGGATTTTTCTCCGGTCATGTTGAATCAAGAGTGATGGTTCTCAAGAACCTGCTCTGATACCATAAAGAATTTGATAGTGAATTCTGTTTTTATTGATACATAATATGCAGGGAAAACAATGCATAAATACACGGAAATCCCTAAGACGTTTGGAGCCAAACTAGGAAACGAAATAATACGTAAAGGAGAAAATATATGCTAGCTAATGACATCTAATCAATTGATTCTAATTGATATTCTTTTATTATCCTTCACTCTAACATAAGACATAAATCTCAATAAGATAAGAAACGGTACCCTTCTTCAAGACTTGTTTCAGGAGTACCATGGGATTGGTTTAGAAAGATGCTACCAAATGCTTGGTATTAAATAATATAACATACTGGTAAATCCAATATTAAATGATGTGAAACATACTAGAATTGGAACACTTACAAAAAGACTAGCTTGTTGAGGGATCCAATTGAATCAGGGATTGGACCCCTAAAACTGCAACCAATCAGGATTCTACATGCACAGAGTACTTGGTCAAATAAGTTTATTTAAAAAATAGTAGCTGCAATAATTCCCTTGTTGTTGAACAATAAGGAAAATCTGGAACAAAAAAGTATGCCACATTTGAGAAACAAAATGGAATTCTTACAGTGTCGTTAAGTTCTTTAAATTCTGAATAGATGGTGGAAGAATGGCTATAATTTCCTTGTTGTTGGAAAGATCTCTATATACAAAATTCACAATGAAGATCAAATTTGAGCTAAGTGTCAAATCATGCATGAGATTCACTGCTTAGATCAGTAACTCAGAACTTTATCTAAAAACAATAGGAATAATAAAAACAAAGAAAGTAAGTGTCGATGCGCAAATTGTAACAGGAGTGCAAAACCTACAAATATTGCAACATGGAAAGTGATGGAATGTCACCAATGTATTTAGTTCTCACCCCCATGCCTGCCAATACCCTGTGATGAAGGAGTCAAACATAAGTTTAAGATTTTTCTAGTTTCGTAAGTAGATTGAAACACCTACAACTTACAAGTAGTACACGCGAGTCGGTACAGTTGATTCCTTCCCATTTACTTCCACATGGATCTGAACCCTTCCAATTAGGTGGTAGATTCTCCCAGCTTAACTTGATAGCAGTTAGAACAGAAACTACATGTATAACCATTAAAAACAGCAACTACAAGCATTTAGATTGTTAACTATAATTGCCATCTCAATCAAGCAATAACGCAGATGTAATCTTTCTTTTGAACTTTGATATGTGATTACTCTAACCATCTTTCATGATTTTTTTTTTCAAATTCTACAAATTTCCCCCCACAGGACCTTATGTTCTTCAACAGTGAAGAATGACTAATTGAATCAACATTCATACACACTGAGCTTGCAACAAGAAACTCATAAAGACTCTACAAAAACATTATTATAACAACTTACGATCGTTTGGGTCTGTCACTGCTGCAATCACCATAATCTGACTGCAAATAATCATCACCCATAACCGAATTCTTGAACCCATTTCTCTAAACTTGAAAATATCTTCTTCTGTAGATGCAGAAACTTAATGCAGTAAATGCCCACGTCGTTTCTCTCTTCAATGCTGGTGGAGCTTTAACCGATTGGTGCCACACGATGCACATGTGGGCCCCAACCCTGCTGAAACTTAATATCCACATCACTATCCCTGATTTGAAAATGACGAAGATTTTATAATCAGAGGCTTAGGAAGAGTCCATTGGTTGAGCTTTTGGTAATTGAACGCTTAATTGTTCCATACACCACTAATTCCGCATTCTACACCATCTATGAAAAACGGTCGTTTGTCAAAGAGAAAACGGTCGTTTGCATGGACGTAAACTACAGTTTGCATGATTGTAAACTCCAGTTTACAGAGTAGTAAACGATCGTTTACAGAGAAGTAAACGGCAGTTTATAATTTAGTAAACGGTCGTTTACTATTTTTAATATTTTTATTAATTTTTTCTATTTATAGTTATATTATATTAAATTTATATATTGTTAAGTTTTTATTCTATTTATATTTATATTATACTAATTATAAATTGAATATAAGTATTATACTCATTTTTCTATTTATATTTATATTATACTAGTTATAATTGAATATAAGTATAAATAGTAAAAAAGTTAATACATGTACAAAAAAAAACTTATGTACATGTATTAACATTTTATTTCTAATTATATTAATCTTTTCTATGTATAGTTAAACGACAGTTTACAAGTTAATAAGTCGGTCGTTTTCCTTTTTCTACATAGTAAACTAGTCGTTTCATAATTACATTGGTCGTTTTTCTATTCATAATTATATTATACTAAATTGGTCGTTTCCTTTTTTCTATTAATTATACTAAATTATATAATTTATATATTATTAAGTTTTTATGTACATTAATTAACTTTTTCTATTACATTATAGTTTTATATAAATTTAAGATAAAAATTATATATAAGTTTAAAATATTTGAACTTTATATAGTTCATATAATTTTTATAATTTTCATAATTTTTGTAGTTTAGAAATAACAATAAAACTTATATAGTTCATAATTTTTAAACTTTATAAAATGAATAGTTACAAATGATACTAATCTAATCTATATTGAAACGAGTAACAGTTTTATTTTGAAGTATATATTGACTATATCTTTGAAGTCTCTCCTCGTACATTCTTTCCCACGCAGCCGCATTATTACTTTTGTGAAAATGCCATAACGGCGTTATGAAAGGCAATGGATATTCACCCTCTAAACGCACACAGACGTAGTGGCAACCATACACATGTGCAATAGTAATGAATTTGTGGTACATGAGTTCATTCGGACCTATCCATAGCATTTAATAAGTTGCACTTTCAGTGGGAGATAAACATTGAAGAATCACATTAAATCTGTTGGCGATCAGTAATCCTGTGTAAGGCATTATCATCCCGTGTTGATCAGGAGCTGGACCCGGTTGTAGCCATGATAAAGTACGTTTGGTCTCAGCCAATATTCTTCACCGAATCCTAAGGAAAAAGAAACTGCACGAAACCCACAATTACCATCACTGTTTACGTTCTCTATATGTGTTATATATGGATGGAAAAGTTTTGGAGTCTGTGTTAGTAAAGGATGGTGATATAGAGAAGATTGAGTTGTGTTATCTACGTTTGAACTATGTTTCGGGGGGCTCAACCCCATAAAATCATAACTAACAAAATCATCTGTCGTGTAGGTATGACCTCGGGTAGGTTCAGCAGGTGAAGGGTCTGGTTTGTTTTGTTTTTGAGATTTGAGTGTTGGCCTTCCACGAGTATTTTTTTTGCACCGTAGGCTCGTTAAGATTTATGCTGATAGGATCTCTTATGCTTTTTATCCTTTCTAACCAATTCCTTTTCCCCGTGGGATTTTTTTGTTTCTGATAAGCTTCTTTGAACCTCTCAAGTTCGTCATCACATTGAATATCTTCTTCATCTTCGTTTAACGATACCGGTGAAAAGTCAAGCCTCCTCCAAAATATATCTATCGAATGTAGTGGAATAGGTTTGTCTGCTTTTAAATATTGTGTGATTTCACAAGCACATGGTAAACCGAAACTAGTACGAATATGGCAGCCACAACTTTGTGATTGGTTTTGAATTACATTAACTCATGTCAGCTCTCCAACTAATATATCCAGAGCTTCATGAGAAACATTTGATAACAAAAAAACAAATAAATTATGATTATGTTGATGTTTTATTTTAATCCGACTTTTCTCGAAACTTGCCTTTATTTGTGTTTCCTGTAAACGTACTATGTTATTTAAAATTCCTATAAATTTATCTAAATTTGACTTGCCGGAATTCAAATGTTTTTTAACAGAGCATGTTGGCTTTTTACTCTGTTTGTTGTTCGTTCTTCAAAATTTAGATGTTGATCAATCCACGCAGACACGAACATCTTTTTATAATTTTGCAACCAGTTAACATACAAATAATTAAACACAGCTGCAAAGTTATATCAAATATGTTAGTTTCAATTTCATTAAAATAAAAACAATAAATTGAATAGATCAAGAAAATACTTCGATGCTTGTTCATCAACTTTGTCTGCAATCGCACTCGATTTTCATAGTAGGCCTCAATTGTTGGAGATTGAAGCAGAAATCTCAAGTAATACATAAATTTATCCCACTCAGTCTGAGACTTGAAAGATAGTCTGCAATGCTTTCTGATATTCTCCTGTATATGATATCTACAAAGCAATCGGGTTGCTTCTGGAAAAATTACTTGGCATGCATCCATTAATGCCAACTCTCTATCGGTGACTATGACACGTGGTACCATATAGCCATCCAATGTTTTTCCGAGACAATTTAAAGCCCACTTAAAATTATCTTTTTTCTCATTTTGTATGAACACAAAAGCAATACAAAATGTCTTGTTTGTTGAAGTTAAGCTAACATTTGAAGAAAAGGGAGGCAATACCTGTTCGTCTTGTACGTGCAATCTAAAATAATCACATGCGGGAACACACGCCATATTTTTAATGAAGTGGGGTTGACAAAAAACAAATCATTTAATTGATTTGATTCGTCAACAGTAGTAAAATCATAGATGTATCCGCCCATCTGCAAAGATTGAAGAAGTGCTTGCATTGGGGTGGTTCCAACTTTCGTATCCTTGTCCGTGCATCATACACGGTTTCAATTGTGGATACATTTTTATCATTATTTTCTTTTAAAGCTGTAAGAATATCACGTGGCTGCATATTTTTTCTTGTAAGATCTTCCACCAATGCATACTCTTCTTTAGACAATCTTTTTGCATAAGCATGACCCTCCAAAAATTTGAAAGGTTTATGGTTATGTTCGTCACAGACAACATGTATTTTCCAACCTCCATCTTCTTCATGATATTTTGCTATAAGTTGAAATGGACAACCTGTCTTCTTTGTGCCTGAATGTGTGGTTGAATCTGATGTTGACTTGTATACACCACCACGATCGCACATAAGAAATGCCTTGTTGAAGAAGCCGTATACAGTCTTCTGCATTCGTTGTGTGACAATAATGTATCCAAGGGTGCGTGCAGTGTTTTGCACCCAATCCATTAACTCCTCTCTTGTTTGGTACACCCAATCATTATAAAATTAAGACATTATTGACTTGAATTACGATGGTGTGTGAATAAATGAATTTGAATAATTGTGAATTGTGAATTGTGTATTGTGTATTCTGCATTTATAGGCATCTTCCAACAATTATTGCAAATTGAAGATTCTATATCCTGGCAAACAATTATTGATATTATCTCTTTATATGGCACATTTCCCAATAATTATTGATTTTATCTCTTTATCTGGCAAACAATTATTTCTTTTATTTTCATATTTTTATTTTTTTATTTATTACAATAACCCAAACATAAATAAATTTATTATACAAAAAAACTAAATCACAATTTTACATAACTAAAAAAATTACATTACTATACAAATAAAAATAAAATTACATTGATACGGGTCATCAGGAGGGTCTTGATATGGAGGTATCCACATTTGATTATTATGTTTAAACCTCCACCTAACTTGTGGATAATCTGCAATCGTGTCCATCCGTATAACATGTTCACGATCAACAAACCCGGACATAAGAACCGGCCCGTTTAAACTTGCCACGTTCTCAGGGGTGAGAATGTGTAAAGACTCGGCGAGTCGAGTAACATATGTACCACCACATGTATGCCCGCTTTTCTTTATACCCGTGCAAGTAGTAAAATAATCAGCAAGCATATATGCCAGATTACAAGGCCTCCTTTTAATCAAATAAAATAAAAAGAACAAATCCTTTTTAGTCACCCCACCACTGGTCATCCTACGTCCAGCTATAGTATGACCAATAACGCGATGAAGATATCTATACAACGGATCGTTCATTCTTGTAGCTTTTGTTTTATTGTTAGGTATATATTGGCCATCACCAATTTCTTACCAAAATATTTCATCATTATAATCTTCTAGAAATTACGTAAGACCGTTCAAAAAATCAGATTGATGGGTCTTTTGAACTGTATATAAACCCATCAAAACACCAAACTCGGCCACAGAATAATTATGTGGCACCCCCCCCCCCCCCCGAGCAAGAAACTGATAGCATCGTTATCACTATTAAAAAAATATAAGTTCAATTAAATGTAGACTCGAAATTATATATAATCCAACTAAATTGGTATACCTATAGTTATGGTTGTTCGAGTCGAAATTAAATGTAGAGAAAAACTCCAAACAAAGCTCCTTATATTGCGGGCCACTAATTACAAAAAATCTGCTCCACGGCTCGTTCATCATGTTACGAGCACGAGTAAATTCACCCACGTCCCGTAACAAGCTCCAAGATATCGAACGTGAAGCCTCAAATTCTTTATCTAAAAGTTTTTGAAGCCTTTTATATTCATCCGATCCTCGACGAAACTTAAGCCACAGATGATTCGAAGCACGAACCGACGTTGTATCTTGACATGAACTTGAATCCATTACCTAAAATAATTACAATCAGTAACAAAAAAAATATATATTAAACTAAAATTTATTATAATAATAATAAACTAACCTTATTATAAAAATAAAAATAATAAGATGGTGAATATGTTGATGAAGGTAAATTTCGTGGATAGAAGATGAAGAAGATGAGGAAGATGACGTGAATGGAGGTGAAGAAGTTAGATGATAATGGTGAAGGAGTGGTATAAATTAAAGGTGAATGGAGGTATGGAGGTGAACCTGGTGGTATAAATTGAAATAATGGGTTCGGTTGAATGGCTACAAAACAAAACTCGACTAGTCAAATCATGCAAAAGGTAAACGACCGTTTACAGAGGCCTAAACGGCCATTTACTGTCAGTCTAAACGACCGTTTACAGCCGGTCTAAACGACCGTTTGCAGCGCCTAGTCACATCAGCTGGTGTATGAAACCCAGCACCCTAATTGAAGGAATCATGTAACATCAAAAGATTATTATTTCAGAAATCTATCCTAGAGAAGGATTTGGGTGTAATAAATTTCAGATAAAGTTAAATTTGTGGTTTTTAATGATTTAAAAGATTGAATTAATATTATTGAATTGTTGGCTTATAATTATATATTATATTATCAACGGTAAGTGCAACTGCTGATGGGATTGATCTTGATCGTTCAAAGATCTTGAAATTAAATCTTAGCCGTTTAAACTCGACGGTTATAGCGATTACCAGGTGGGACGTTTACCTTAAAAAGAGGAGAAGTTACCGATAGTTTTCTATACTACGCTCCCCTAACTTTCTATGTTCACTCACACAATATATATATATATATATATATATATATATATATATATATATATATATATATATATATATAATATGTATATATTGTGTGAGTGAACATAGAAAGAATGCTCTCAAGATCTTGAATCCAACAGGCCATCTTTGTCTTGCACTCTCCTCTCTGATTCCTATGTGTTTAGGGTTTGTACAAGCTTCTCTTTGCATCAAAACAGATTCGTATTTTGCTTCAATTATTCGGATGACAACCTCAATTCTCTGTATTCATATCAGAAATTGAATTGGTGTGATTGATATTGGCTTCGTTCAATCACCATTTGGAGGATAAACCCTATGTAGTCAAAGCAATTTTCCCTCTTTTCTCTTTAAGTTGCCACTAGTGAATCACCACCACACCACCATAGGCGAAGCTTTTATGGGGCTAGGGGGCCCGTCCCCCTCTCTTTTTTTCGTCAGTAGTGTTAATTTTCGGCTCAGTAGTGTAAATTTTTGGTCCGGTAGTAGAAATTTTTATAATAAATATAGAACCCTCCCCCCAGGGTGTGGTTCAAGCCCGCTACTGCACACCACCACTGATTAAACTCATGCCTCACGATATTCCTCTCTGATGGAACCGTTCAAAGCAACCTGGTGTAGCAAGATAACACTTTGACCATCCTACATAATGCAATTAACTCGAGTGTTAACTCACAATCTAAATAAAGTTAAAATTGTTTCAGTCGATTTTTAATGCAATCCATGCTCAACAAGAATCACCTCTGATTTTTCATTTGCAGTCTCTGATCTTTGAAGATGGTAAAAAAGTCTATTGAAAAAGGTTAATTTTACAAACCCTTGTAGATAATTTTTTAAATGTTTTTATAATATGGCTTTTGATGTTGTTGAATTCTAAATTGGTTGTTATGTATGATTGGGGACAAATCAAGGTATTTTAGAACTTCAATTATAAATGAATTTCTTACAGAACTTATGCTACAAGTAGAGGGTGACGTGGAATGAAGATGTTAGTGAAAAAGTTACTATAAATTTGCACTTTATGAATATTAGTTTGATATGAACAATTTAACGGGTGTTTTGGGAAATGAATTGTTCAATATGAAGTGGAAGGGGAATAACACATCGGTTTCTGGGGTATACATGTACATCAATTTCTTTCTATCATCAACTAGAAAGAACAATATGGGTATGTTGAGGAAGCATGGTGTGGTTGGAAATTTGTTGAATTGCATGGTACACAAACCTAACTACGGTTAGTAGTGGGATGGTAACAAATATATATTATTATACAAATATTGATATATTGATTGTATTTTTAATAGGTGATGATGTAGGTAAAGTATCTCGGGCTGACAGGGTAACTATACATGAGTTCTGTTGGTTATTAACATTGCCAACATAAGGAGATTAAGTTGATATGACATAGAATTATCTTTGATTATGATTTAATAAATTTTGGATTTAAATTTTGAGTAGATGGTATGTATTTTTATGGTTATGTTGTCCATTTTGGTCTCATCATGTCTTCATTATAGTTTTGATAATCCAACCATTTGATGCCTTTTTAAAAGCATCCCCTATTGTAGAACCCAAAAACTAAATGCAGGACCGTTTAAGGGCTTTAACACAATTACAACACAACAACACAATGAGGAGATTAACTAAACTCTAATCAAACAGTGAACTGGGTAACCAAAAGTGATACAAAGAACACAAGTAAAGCAAGAGACAGAACAAGAGAGTATGGGTTTCAAGGAGGCAGTATATTGCTTTCTCAAGTTCTTTTACAAGTGTTACAAAGCATAAAGAAAAGATACAAGAACTTGAAATACTTATACTACAACCTACAGCCGGCTATACTTTGAAAGCCAGCTGGATACAATTGACTAGACACTAACAAAATCAATTGTAGGATCAAAAGGCATATCTGCCTTTTGACCTTGTGACTATGACATGCCATAGCTCACATCCTTATACAATACAAAAAGGATAAAGTACATAAAGTGGAAAGTTGAAGACTCAAGACCTCAATGTAAAGTTACCAAAAGCAAGGCCCTTTTCACCAACTCATGTAAGTTGGTGACTTTACAGAGATGCAGCGGAAAAGGTGCTTTATGGAACAGTACATCAGATAAAGCATGTGTACTAAAAGTCTTCGGAAGAAATCTGTCTTCATAGGTTGAAGCTTCGGAAGACTTTGTCTCTGAAGCTTCGGAAGACTTCATGTTTGGCTTCGGAAGATATTGGTCTTGGCTTCGGAAGATTTTACACTTAGAGTATTTTCTAATGCTTTGTGTAAAACTTCCGAAGCATTCTTCACTTTAGTACTTAGTGCATGTTGTTGAGACACTTAGGCTGTTTTGGGTTGCATCAGACTTCAGGAATCCTTACAAACTCCCCCTAGGCTGATGCTACCAAAACACTTAGAAGATCTTCAAATGTTGGTAGTCTTCAGTACAATCAGGACCATTCCTTTCTTTCATGAGATGGTCAGGATCATCAAGACTCTCATAGTATCTTCTCATCTCAAAGAGATCATGCAGAGGTAAGTTGATTATGTCTTGCCAGGAGTAGACATTCTCAACACCTTGATCTCTGATAACATGCCATCTTTCTGGATTAGTAGAGTAAGTCCAGGACAAGATGGGTGTCTCAGTTATTAGAGGAGCCACTTGAATAGGAGTTGATTGGGCTGCCTCATCATGCACTTCCTCAGGTTGATCTGATTCAGCCTGAGGTGCAGAGGTAGATGACTTTGGCTTCTTCTTCTTAGTCTTTGGTTTAGAAGCCATCCTCTTCTTCCTCTTGGATGTCTTTAACTGAGAAGACTGGTCTGCAACACCATGTTGATCATCAGTGTCTTTCTCAGTTGGGTGTTCCTCCCTCACAGGTTCAGAAGGAGAGGGAGTTTGACCCTGCCTAGGATCAGAAGATGAAGCTTGCTGAGGCTCAGCTGGAGGTGCTGGTTGAGGTGTCTCTGGTTGTTCAAACTTGACCTCCACTTCAGGTGGGACTTGACTTGGAAGAGAGTGCAAGTCAATAAGTTCTCCACTTTTAATCTTCTGCTTGATCACCCTAATATGCTCATCCATAGTGGATAGAGACATGGGGCCAAGTCTCCTTCCGGAGAATCCATACAGCTTCAAGAAGCTCACCATTCTTTGTCTGTCAGCAGACTTCTTTGCATTCTTTTGAATGATGGCCCTTGACTTTGCAGCTTCTTCCCTTAGCTTCCTTTTAGTTGTCTTTCTTTCCTTGACTAACTCAAGCTCAAGTTGCTTTAGATACTCGAACTCAATGAAGTCATAGGACAAGGGAAGAAGTGCATCTGCCTGATAGAAGCCTGTGGCACTCAGGTAGTTGATCATCTTGATCCTATCTTCTTCTTTATCTACCTGAGGTTCTTGTGGAGCCACATCTTCCTGTGCAGGACTTTCTTGAACTGGTGAGAGAGTAGGAGCATGCTTGTAAAGTCTTTTCTGTCTCTTCTCCTCTTTGAGTTGGAGAAGTATCATTGCATCCTCTTTCTCCTTCAACTCTCTTGACACTTCCCTGTCAGCCAGTTCATTTAGCTCTTCTAAGGGGAGGGAGATGATTTCATCAATGTCATAGTTCCTGGTCTGTAAGTAGGTAATCCTGACTGCCCTTAACTCATCATCTTGAGTATTTGGTCTGGGAGCAGCCCTGATTGCAGCTTGCATGAAGCTAGATGACCCAGTGGAACTTTCTCCCCTTAGTCTCCTTTTCCTCTCTCTCTCTTCCTCCTCAATTTCCTCAGGAGTCATTATCCTTTTCCCTTTGTCACCAACAGACCTTTGTGACTCAGGGTGGATTGAGGCTTGGCCTTCATTGCTTGGAGTAGCTTCCATGCTCTGGCCAGAGAGAGGCTGAGAAACACCTTCACCAGCAGGTGTCTCAGATGGAGTTTGGACCTCAGCAGCAGTTGTTGATGATGAGACAGGGGTCTCAGGTTCTGTCACTGGGCCTTCAGTCAAGGTTTCCCCTATGAAACTAATCTTAGGGTCCACCTCAACATCCAGTTGACCGATGACATTGCCTGATTCCCTAAGTCTCCTTCTTAGAGTAAACTCTGCAAGGATCCTGTCTTGGATTCTTTGAGCCAGCCTGTCAGCTTGTCTTGAATTGCTTGGATTGACAAGTGGCAAGTTGACTAAATCCAGTCTTTCATAAAAGCTCAGGCTTTGGAATTGAAAAACTTCTTGTTGGCCTTGAACTCTTTGAAGTATAAGGGCTCTCCTGTCATCATCATACCTCCACCTTATGATGTGATTGCCAGTTCCTAGTGGTGGAGATGAGACAGCCCTTGGTATACCTTCCTCAAAGAGACTCCTGATGAGAGAGTCTATAGAGTCCACATTAATGTGAACTTGAGGAAGTTGCTGAGAATGCACAACAGCAAGTGAGGATGGTGAGTCCTCTATGTCCATTCTCTCTGAAGAACTCCCAGGTTCTGTGGTTGTAACAACTTTCTCCCCCTTTTTGGTAGCATCACCCACTTGCATAGGTGAGCTGGAGGATAAGTCAATCACTTCCACAGGTTCTTGTGTTCCTGGTTGAGCTCTCCTTAAAGGTCTCCCAGCTAGTTTTTCCTGCAGATATGAAATCTGGAGTTGCTGATCATTGACCCTGTTTTGCAGGGTAGTCACCTGAGATTCCAAGTGACTAACCTTAGAGACTAAATAGGTGCATGTTTTTGACAGTTTTTGCACCTTTAGTCTCAAATTCCCCTCATCTTCATCAGAAGATTCATTGGGGGATGAGATGATTGGACCAAAGTCCTCTCTCTCACCACCAGCTTGAGTTTCTTGGCTGCTGGTTTTCCTCTGCTCACTGGCAGCCTCAGTTGAGATGCCAATGGGCTGAGTTGCCATGGTTGAGGTCTTAATGATGTAATCACTTTCAAAAGTGAGAGCCTCTTCCATATGGACATCCTGAACAGGTTCAGAAGTGTCCACCTCAGTAATAGGTGACTGATGGGGGATAGACTGAGGAGAGTCAGAGGTACTCATCTCTCTTTGAGTAGGGGAGGAGAAGAGAGACTCATGGTACTCACTGAATCCTAAGTCTTCATCAGTGTAAAAGGATAGGTTGGGAATTGGTTGGTTGAGATCCAAAGGCTGGGGATGGTAGCTGTCCCCTGAAGGTTGTCCACTTGAGTGTTGAGACTCAGAGTGAAGGCTTAAGGTTGTTGGGCTATTGAGCTCATCAGGGTGAGCTTGAGGAACCTCAGCCCTGATAGGTGAAGTAATGGGAGTGGTTTGCTCCTCAGGAGAAGTGGGAGCTCTAGTGTCCACTTCTTCCTGTAAGGTTGAGTATTTGGGGGCCTGCACAGACTCAATAGCCTGAGCAGGGGTTCGTTTGGATTTTCTTTGGTAGGTGAGGGTAATTTCTGGTCTTTTTAATGGTAAGGACAAAAGAGGTGTGGGTTCAACACTAGCTTGTGTTGCTAGGTTGTCACCTTGAGCAATGAGCTCTAACATTTTTGGGACTAGGGCTGTTTCTACCCCAGAGAAGCCTACAGTTGGCTTCTTCATTATTTTAAAGATGCCGGGCTTCATCTGTCCCAATTTAAGAATATTACCTGTTTCCCTCAACTGTGAGCCCAGTTCACAGTTGAGAATGTGTTGAACATATCTAGGAAACATGTAATACTCTAAGGAGTCTAAGTTTGCAAGTAAATTAGTATAACAAATTGTGAATACCTGAACTTGACCCCCTGAACCATTCCATGAACTATAAAGGAGAGATCCTCAGGAATCTGGTCCCATCCACCATGCTTGTTTGACAAGCTGTGGATAACCACATGGAGCAGGAATTTCCATTGGGATGAGACCTTCCCTTTCCTAAAGGTCTTTACAGAGAAATCTCCCTCATAGCCCATCTGCTCAAAAGAATGATTAACAGCTTCTTTTGGGAAGGACACCTCACCTTCTTCATCATCCAGCTGTAGATGTTGTTAATGATGGCCGGAGTGATGAAGATTGTCCTCCCTTGCACTGTGGCAGACAGTGCCTTCTCCCCATCCATAATGACCTCTTGGCAGGTCTTCCAGAATTCAAGCAAGTGATCCTCATATAGAGTAGGATCAATGGTCAGGGAGGTGAAGTATTTGACAGAGTCAAGAATTGGCAAATCTCTGAGAAACTTGCATCTTTCTCAGAGCTTAACAGAGCAACTTGATTATGTTGCCTGTGTAGTTGCATGGAGAAATCAGGGTTGTTTCTGCGGTTAAGGTTGGCCATTTCAGAAGCTTAAGGGTGAAGAAAGGTAGAAAGCAAAGGCGGTTTAGAGAATTAGGTTAGAGAAACAGTAGAATTGAGGAAGATAGTGGGAAAGAGGGGGAACCGTTGGGTATTTATATGAAAAGGGATTTGAACCAAAGTTAATGAAAGAGGATAAACTTTGAAATCCGAAAGTCGGTCCCACCTCTGAAAAGGTAGTTTACTTTTGCTCAAAAAGTAGTTTTCTTGGAATTCGAAAAGCTTCCGAAGTTTATTTGTCTTCGGAAGTTTTGATTGAAAAAGCTTCCGAAGCTAAAATGGCTTCGGAAGATTTTCCTGAGAGTCTTGAAGATTTATGCTTCGGAAGAGAAATAAACCCTTGAATGCTTTGTATAGAAATAAACAAAGCTTCCGAAGGTTAATTTTGCTTCGGAAGGAAAGGTCCTTAAAAATAAATAAGTGTCTGAGATAAGAATTTTAAGCTTCGGAAGATGAATTTGACTTCTTCCGAAGGTAAAATCTCTTAGACAGTTATGTATTTTGAAGACATGTTTTTCTTCCGAAGATAAAATTTTATCTTCCGAAGTATCAAAAATTTTCAAGAATCTAAGGAAAGTCTTCAAAAAGAATTTTACATCCAAAGAAAACATGAGCTTATGAAAGTGATGAACTAGACAACTTAGGACACACATATTTTAAGAAGAAATAATTAGAATTAGTTTTAAAAAAAGTCTACTCAAAGTTAATCATCCCAATAGCTGATATCAGATACTTAAATCTCTGTTCATCAAAAGCTTTTGTGAACAGATCAGCATATTGTTCATCTGTATGAACTTTGACTAGTTTAATTAATCCTTTTTCATAGTTATCTCTTATTAAATGATACCTGATGTTGATGTGTTTGGTCCTTGAGTGCTGCACAGGGTTCTCAGTGATAGAGATAGCACTATTGTTGTCTATGTGGATAGGAGTCTCTTTGAAGTTAAATCCATAGTCCAGCATCTGATTTTGAATCCAAAGCACTTGAGCACACAGCAGCTTGCAGCAGCAATGTATTCAGCCTCAGCAGTTGATGCAGACACACAGGATTGTTTCTTGCATTGCCATGAGACCACCCTTCCACCAAGGAATTGACATCCCCCAGATGTAGACTTTGCAGTCATATTGCAACCACCATAATCACTATCTGTATAGGCATACAGATTGAAATTTGGATTCTTTGGATACCATAGACCAAGTGTTGAAGCACCTTTGAGGTATCTTAAAATCCTTTTCACAGTGATTAAGTGAGACATCTTAGGGTTGGCTTGATATCTTGCACAAATACATGTAGCAAAACATGATATCAGGCCTGCTAGCTGTAAGATACATAAGAGACCCAATCATAGCCCTGTATAAGTGCTCATCTACACACTCCCCCTCAAGATCTGGACCAAGGGAGTGGTTTCTGGCTATGGGTGTCTTAGCAATCTTACAATCAGTCATATTGAACCTCTTGAGTATGTCTTGAACATACTTTGACTGACTTATGAAGATGCCATCTTCAACCTGCTTCACTTGAATTCCCAGAAAGAAGTTGAGTTCTCCCATTGAACTCATCTCAAATCTGTCTTTCATCAGCTTCTCAAAGTCTTTGCAGAGCTTTGGATTAGTTGAACCAAAGATGATGTCATCAACATATACTTGAACCAGCAATAAGTCATTTCCCTGTCCTTTGATGAAGAGAGTTCCATCTATAGTACCTCTTCTGTATCCATGCTTACAGAGATACTCAGATAGTGTCTCATACCACTTCCTGGGTGCCTGATGCAGCCCATAAAGAGCTTTGTCAAGCTTGCAGACATAATCAGGATGATCAGGGTCTACAAAAACCAGGTGGCTGTTTGACATAAACCTCCTCATCAATCACTCCATATAAGAAAGCACACTTTACATCAAGTTGGTAGACCTTGAAGTTCTTGGATGCAGCAAATGCCAGGAATATCCTAACAGCTTCTAGTCTTGCTACAGGAGCAAAGACATCAGTGTAGTCAATCCCTTCTTCTTGTGTGTATCCTTGAACAACTAGTCTTGCCTTGTTCTTGATGATGATTCCTCTATCATCCTTCTTGTTTCTAAAAACCCATTTGGTTCCAATGGTAGTCTTCCCATGAGGAAGAGGACAAAGGTTCCAAACTTTCTGCCTTTGAATTGAAGCAGCTCTTGTTGCATAGCTTCAACCCAACTTCCATCCTTTAGAGCTTCATCAACTTTCTTGGGCTCTATCTGAGATAAGAAACAAGAGTGAAGACAAACATTTGCTTCATGGGTTTGTCCTCTTGTTCTTACCCCTGTGACAACATCTCCAATGATGTTTGTGGTGGGGTGAGACTTGTGGATCCTTAGCTGAGGGATCACAGCAAGTTGTTGGAAAGATCTAAATTTGAGAAATTTAAATCTGGTCTGGAAGATTCACCCTCCACATTATCACACTTATCAAGATTAACTTGATCCAATGAGTGTGAACATCATTGATGTTGTCATCTATGGTATGGTTATTAGCATCAAGAAATTCCTGATCACTATCACCATCACCATTGTTGTCTTCTACAAGTGAGGTGTCTTTATCTGGTTGAGAGGCCTCTGAGCTGGAATTTGAAGGCATGCCAGATGTATCAGCTGAATTTGTCATTGTTGTGCTGATAGAAACCTCATTTGCTGAAGTAGTTCCAACTGGAGCTGAAGATGTATGAGTTGAAGATCTTCCTAGCTCAAATCTTGGATCAGGATCACCTGTATTTAGATTTTCTGCAGATCCTGAAACATGCTCACAAGATTTGTTAAAACAGTTGGTAACTAAATCAAGATCAAACAGCCAATCCGGACCAGAACCAGCCACACAAGGAGTGTGCTCATTGAAAGTCACATTGGCTGACTCCTCAACAATTCTAGTTCTGAGATTGTATACTCTATAAGCTTTAGCTTGAGAAGAGTATCCAATGAAATGTCCATCATCTGATTTCTCAGCAAACTTGGCAATTTGATCTTTGGTATTCAAGATGGTGCAGGGACATCCAAATGACCTGAGAAAACCAATGAAAGGTTTCCTCTTGTGCCAAAGTTCATAAGGAGTCTTACCATGTGTCTTAACTACTAAAACTCTGTTTTGCACATAGCAAGCAGTTTAACTGCCTCTGCCCAGAAGGTGATAGGCAGTTTAGAGTCAGACAACATAGTTCTTGCAGCTTCAATAAGTGTCCTGTTTCTCCTCTCTCTCAGCAACTCCGTTTTGCTGAGGAGTCCTGGGAGCACTATATTGTCTTGTAATACCTTTTCATCACAAAATGTATCAAGGATTTGGTTCTTGAATTCAGTTCCTTGATCACATCTTATGGTTTTGACCTTGTGATCACATTGATTCTCAACTTTTAAGATGAAATTCTTCAGAATCTCAGGGGTTTCATCCTTAGTTCTAAGGAAGAAGACCCAGTGAATCTTGTAAAATCATCTGTGATCACCAGACAGTAAGAGGTCCTTCCTAAACTCATTACACTGGTGGGGCCAAAGAGATCCATATGTAACAAGTGTAGGGGAGTAGTGATGGAGTTCTTTTCCTTAGGCTTGTGAGATACCTTGTGTTGCTTCCCTTTCAGGCATGCAACACAATGATCATCACTTGTAAACTCTTTCTTTGGCATTCCAGTTACCAGATCATGTTTAATAATTATTCATGTTCTTAAAGTTTACATGGCACATTCTTTTATGCCATAGGAAAGACTCATCACTATTTGCTTTAGATAGAAAGCATGAAACTTCTCCAGAGGGAGATGTTTCTTGCAAATCCATCTTGTACATGTTCCCTTTCCTGGGGGCTCTGAGCAGGATATGCTCATGAGGAATGACCACACCAGGCTTGAGAACAATGCACTCATGCTCAGTAAAGAGCATGTTATGACTCTGATCACAAAATTGGGATACACTCAGAAGATTGTACCCAAGCTCCTTAACAAAGTTTACCTTCTCAATGCTGAGCTTACCATTTGTGACCTTGCCCCTTCCAGAAATGTAACCACCTTCATCTCCTCCAAAAGCAACTGGTCCTCCATCAATTCTCTCAAAATTATGGAGTAGAGACCTATTGCCTGTCATGTGCCTGGAACAGCCACTGTCAATTATCCAGACATTCCTGTTTGTCTTGAGCTGTTCCTGCACAAAGAAAATGATTAGTTACATTGGAAACCCAAGCCTTACTTGTCTTGGGCTCATTAATAGTAATAGAAGGTAATGCAACAGTAATAGATCCTATGGTTGTACTATGGGGATCTTCAGCTGTTGTTGATGGAGAAACTTCAGTTCATTTGGTCTTTCTTAGACTTCCACACCAACCTTTGGAGTCTTGGACTTGACCTTCAAAACCTTAGAAGGCTTTTGGAACTCACAGTTTTGGTGACTGATCCTTCGGAAGAATCTACAGTCACTGCAGCAGACTTCAGTGCTTCGGAAGAACTCCTTTCTTCCGAGACCAACTTTGCTTCCGAAGGTAATTTTCCATTTACCTTCTTCTTTGATTTGGAGCTTCCGAAGGAAACAGACTTTCCTTCCGAAGCTTGAGACTTTTTGAGACTCTTTGAAGTCTTTGTTTTGTCATGTGGACAGTACTTTTAGGATTGTATGGGCAATCCTTAGCAATGTGAGAAGTACTTTCACACATGACACACAACATTTTCTTCTTCAAAGAAGTCTCCTTTGAGAGCAAGACTGGCTTTGGTCACATCCCTTCTCCACCTTCATCTTGGTAGATGCTGAGACAGTTCTTTTGGGCTGTGAACTGTTCTTGGAGTTTGATGGTCCAGGCTGTGCAGCAGTGGTACACAGCAGCTCAGTCTTCTTCTTTGCACTGAGATGATTTGAACAAGAACCATGACTCTTAGCTGAGGAGTCTTGGTTGATGTCTTCAGTCCTTACTACTTTGAAACCTGCAGAGATAAAACTTGTTTCTGCTTAGCATCAAAAGTAGCCTTGATTTCTGAGCCTTCTTTGCTTTCCTTTTGCTCTTCCTGATCAAGTTCTTTCTCTTGGACTTGGTCATCACAGTTGATTTCTTCTCCTCAGAAGGATAGTGGCCCTTGGAAGAATCCTCTTCTTCACTCTTCTCAGAGGAATTCTTCACTATCACTTCTTCATCATCCTCACTTACAGGATCTATGAGAGGAAGCTCATCTTCACAAGTTCCACACCTAGGAGATCTTACAGACAAGATTGTGTGTGGAGGAGCTATCTCATTTGATCCCAGTCCCTGTCTATTTTGATAACAAACTTTGTTGTGCAGGGATGAGGATATCATGTTCTTGAAGGTCTCTTCTTCAAGAACACTCTTCTCTGCCTTGGCTTTGCTGATCACAAGCTCAGCCTGGCACTCAGTCAACTTAGTGATGAGATCTTGGATCTGAGTTCTAAAATCTGTATGTTCATGTTTTAGTACTGAAATGGTTTTCTCCAAGTCCTCTATCTTTAACTTGTAATCATTTTCAGACTTTCTAAAATCAGATTTTAATATGTTTAATGACTCAAGATCAGATCTCATCTCTAAGTTGTAGGACCTGTATCTATTTACTTTAGCAATGCATTCAGGAGAGCAAAGATGTTCCAATACCTTGGCTTCATCATGGTCAGCCATCAGTGCTTGGTTTGGAGAAGCATCTCCACCTGAAAGCTCCAGTCAAAGCCTCCCTCTTCAACAGCAACAGCAGCATGTTGCTTTGTCTTCTCAGCCTGAGGGGCTTTGTCAGTGTAGTTTGGTCTGGGTTGTGTTTGGCCCCCATTTGCTTTAGGTGCCTTACACTCCCTAGCAAAGTGACCCATAAGGTTACAGTTGTAACACTTAACTTTGCTTTTATCCAGCCCAAACTTTCCACTGGTAGCATTGCTTGGAAATCTTCTTCCTGTCCTCTTGTAGAACTTCTTGGCTCTGTGAGTGAGGAGAGCCATCTGCTGAACTATCTCCATGTATTCCAGGTCATCTGGATGGATACAGTCCAGGTCTTCAAGAGTGAAGAGATAATTCCCACAGCTTTCATCAGCAGACACAAAGGCTTGAGAAGAACTTGTCTCTTGGAATGGGCTTCCTTGAGTAAAGTTCTCCCTTGGTGTCTCCGGGAAGGTGATGAAAGGACCCTTTTGTGAGTTGTCAGGGTAGCATATGAGATGATGTTGGGGTTCTATGCTGTCCCTTTCAACCACATGAAGGGCTGAACCCATTTGATTGTTGGAGTTGCCAGATGAACCTTGCATGTTCATCTCCATCTGGTATCCACTGAGAATCCCATACAACTCTGTAAGAGTAAGAGTCTTAAGGTTCTCAGTCCTCTTGATCACCACACAATAGTGTGTCCATTGCCTAGGAAGTGAGGACATGAACTTCCTTACAATGTCCCTGTTCTCAAGAGGAACTCCTCCATCCACTAGGGTATCCACAATCTCAACATACCTGAAGTATTGTTGGTCATGGTTTCACCTGCTTTGAAGGTGAAATTCTCAAACTGCTGCTTCAGAAGATCTTTCTTGTTCTCCTTGGCTTCAGAGGAGCCTTCATACATCAGCTTCAGTGCATCCCACAGCTGTTTGGCTGTCTTGCACTTCTTAAAACCTCTGTATACAGAGTTTGGGAGAGCAGTCTGAAGAGCAGTCATGGCCTTCCTGTCAATCTCTACTCTTTTTCTATCTTCATCTGAGTAGTTGGCCACATCTTTAGGAATCATACCAGCACCAGTAGCAGAGGGGGTGCTGGGTATGAAAGGTCCATTCTCAACAGATTCCCACATTCTTGAATCAAGAGACCTGATGAAGCCTTCCATCCTCATGCACCAGGTGTCAAAATCATCAAGAGTGATCAGTGGGGATTTGTTCATGGTTCCAGTCTCCATATCAGTCTTTGAGATGGAAGCCATTTGAAGAGTTTAGTTTTTGTGTGTGTGAGGGATCTTAAGATGGTTAGATCTTATATCAAGAGCCTGGAAGCTCTTATACCAATTGCAGGACCGTTTAAGGGCTTAAACACAATTACAACACAACAACACAATGAGGAGACTAACTAAACTTTAATCAAACAGTGAACTGGTTAACCAAAGTGATACAAAGAACACAAGTAAAGCAAGAGACAGAACAAGAGAGTATGGGTTTCAAGGAGGCAGTATATTGCTTTCTCAAGTTCTTTTACAAGTGTTACAAAGCATAAAGAAAGATACAAGAACTTGAAATACTTATACTACAACCTACAGCCGGCTATACTTTGAAAGCCAGCTGGATACAATTGACTAGACATTAACAAAATCAATTGTAGGATCAAAAGGCATATCTGCGTTTTGACCTTGTGACTATGACATGCCATAGCTCACATCCTTATACATTACAAAAAGGATAAAGTACATAAAGTGGAAAGTTACAGACTCAAGACCTCAATGTACAGTTACCAAAAGCAAGGCCCTTTTCACCAACTCATGTAAGTTGGTGACTTTACAGAGATGCAGCGGAAAAGGTGCTTTATGGAACAGTACATCAGATAAAGCATGTGTACTAAAAGTCTTCGAAAGAAATCTGTCTTCATAGGTTGAAGCTTCGGAAGACTTTGTCTTTGAAGCTTCGGAAGACTTCATGTTTGGCTTCGGAAGATATTGGTCTTGGCTTCGGAAGATTTTACACTTAGAGTATTTTCTAATGCATTGTGTAAAACTTCTGAAGCATTCTTCACTTCAGTACTTAGTGCATGTTGCTGAGACACTTAGGATGTTTTGGGTTGCATCAGACTTCAGGAATCCTTACATATACGTAGCAATCATAAAAACCTAAAACTTTAATTCTATAAAAAAATTATCAATAGATACATAAAAAATGTATCAGGAGCTAATGTATATGTGGGTAGCATTTTGTTGATTTGTTAACCATGTTTACGTATATGTAACTGGAGTAAACATATATGTAATTTGTTTCACGTATATATAACTTGAGTTACGTATACGTGACTATGTTACATATACTTCACCTGGTGGAACTCTAACAACCGCCATGGGTCCTTGACCCAACAATGTTTCGGGATCGCGACTCGAATGTCAACCAATTTGAAGGGTAATGGTGTACATGGGTCAAACCCACTTTCTTGAATATCAAACCATCTGCTCATGGTTCATCTTGTTTGATTATCTGCACACTCCTTGATGCACTTACATTGATCGCTGGAAAGTTTCGCCGAAGAATCTATAACCGCGATGGTTTGATCAAAGTGGGAATCTTGAAATTCGTATTTTTGTTGTTCAATCGAGATGAAATGTGTGTATTGTAATGATGATGATTTAGAGGATGAGGAAATAAAATACCCACATCCTCTGAACGTTCTTTTGATTCTTTGTCTAAGATGTTGTCATATGCAAATTAAAAATTAAGGTTGCAATGAAAGTAGAGAAAGAAATAGTCAAAAGTGATATTAAGATTAGTCAAGAGTAAAATAAGAAATTTAAAATTAAAATGTATAATTACCAAAAATAGTGGGGTGGAATTTTACTTGAATACCCTTTTAACAAAATAAAGAAATTATTAGAAATTATGTGATTGGTTAGAATTGGTTTTCTTGGTTTTCTCAAAATTTAGTGGTTTTCTTATGATTCTTCCCCTATATATATGTATATATATATATGTATATATATATATATATATATTGTGTAATATATATATATATATATATATATATATATATGTGTGTGTGTATATATATATATATATATATGTGTGTGTGTGTGTGTGTGTGTGTGTGTGTTTAAATGTTTTCTCAAATGGGATTTATGCATTGTTAAAAGATATTCTTAATTAATGTTTTATATTGTTTTCACCTATATTGTCACACCCTCAAAATCCACGTGCAGAGTTTTACCGCGAGGCGTGTGAACAAACCAGGATCACAGTCAATAGTTACTCAGAACGACTCTATATGCCACATTTAAAATAAATTCAACCAAAGTTCAAACTTTAAAACCATGCGTAAGCGTTTTGTAAGTAAAGAAACCCAAAGTATATAAATGCATAATATGACAAAACACGCGCCAACCCAAATGAGTAAACATTAATAAATAGAAACCAACAAAGATGTCTTTAAAACAGAGTCTTAATATGCATGATGAACCCATGCAATACTCCTAATGGCAAGCGAAGCTAACGACATGAGAATAGCATACTAAAAATGTCATGGTTGGTGAGTTCAAGAGTTGGCGTTCAGATATAAACAATTTAACAGTTATGATATATAAGCAGTGTATTGTAACAGATAGCTAGTCTATTAACAATAAATATTAATTCATAGTGATTTCACAATTGAAGTTGACTATGATAAGTTGTTGCCTCCTGTCACGACTTACCAGGTCGTGACAATGTTCAATAGGACAAATTGCACCCGGTTGACCTCGAGCCACACAGGTGGGGCTCGTCAGACCCAGTAGTACTACCCAAGTTTCCCCGCTATTCAATATTAACAATTCGAAAGTGTGAGGACTTTTCTAAAGTAAACAACACTATATTAATATTTATACACAACTTAAATATATATAAAGCGTTTGTAAATTACCAGTATGCTATCTCCCCCAAAAGAGGGTAAGTAAAGAGTGGGGCATGAACTCACCTGATATGCGTACAACTACTTAGGGTTTACTTTGGAAGAAGAAGTGGACAGACAACCTTCAGAGGTTACCTAGATCATGTAAGTACATAAGTACGTGTAAACAGAGAACATGTGGAACCCTAAGCACACTACAACCAAAGACTCAAGGTTTCAGAAAACAGACATGTTTGACTCAGTTGACCCGTTTGACTCGTTGGTGACATCATGAGTTACAATTCAATTAAGCAAACATGAACATATAACATACATGGTTAACATTCAACTGAATCACATGAGGTGCTACATAACCCAATGCATAACTTAGATCATCATACCACTAAATATCATACAAGTCATGCGAATCTAAAACATTAACATGCCCATCAGTTTTAACATAACTAACACGCCACACAAAGATCAAATCATGCACTACATGCCATGTGAAGCCACTCACGACTTCACATCCTAAACCCTGCCAATCCTACTAAGTAGGGGCCTCAGATTCGCACACGTGTATGATGATCACAATCATATTCATTAACCATGTTCATTGCATTCAACATACACCACAATAATTAATTTCCAGACCCATGATTATCCAAGCATTCCATACAACTAAATTAACATATTCTATCACATTAGAAATCATCCATGAACGTACTAACATGCTCCTAATATCCCAAACATGCTCAAACTATCATCTTTCAAATTTTGTGCAAATAAAGTTTCCCTTTTGGGAAAGTACATTCCAAAATCTATCAAACACCCAACGTATTCATAAAATTCATTAATAATACACCAATTCAAGTTCATATCAACATTTAAGCATGATCAACAATACCCAATCATCATAATCCATCAATCATCATGAACAAAAGTTTCCACTTTTGGCAAGGTATGAACTAGACTACATCATACATAGATTTCTTGCACCAAAATCATTATCTAATACTCATGAACCATTATCAAGCACATTACATCACCAACCCTTTGCAATTCATTAACATTCAACATCAAAAGTTTTCTACTTTTGGCAAACTATGAACTACAACTTCCATTCCAAGGTTTCTAGCATTCATATCATCAATCTATCATACATACATCATCATAAACCCTTCAACAACATCAATCCATCATCAAATCATCATATCATGAAAATAAAGTTACTATTATTAGTAACCTATGAACACAACCTTCAATTCATCAATTTCTTGCAAGATCAATGTAATCTAGCATTCATACAACCTACTAACCATCATACATTCATCATACAATCATCAATCTCACATAATCACATCAATTTCAAATTAGGGTTTATCTTGAATCAAAGTTCATGACCAATTCATCAAAAACGTATCATTCTTGCATAATCAACGTTAAACAACATGTATACTATCTAACTAACATACTAATATCAACAAATAACCAATAATTCAACATCATCATCACCCATTCGAACCTAGGGCTTCGGCCAACTTGCAAATCCCACAAAAAAATCAAAACTAACCTTAATTATTGCAAAGGAACACGATTTGATGTTGCTAACTTGTTGTATGGCCTGAAATTGAACCAAAATCGCAGCAAACACCTTGTTCTTGGCTGATTTCGAAGTGGAGAGGGGTAGAGGATGGGGGTCGCGGCCGATGGGGGTTCTAGGGTTGGGTTTTTTTTTGTTTTAGTTAAGTTAATTATCCATAATTCCCCTTTTAACCATTATAATTTGTATTTTATAAAGTTTAAGCTTTTAAACTCTTTGTAAAGTGTTTTTAACTTAATAATATAAACATATAAACTAATGATAACAATTATATATTTTATCTTTATAAAAACACAAGACATACGAATTAATACGCACGTTTCCATGTTACGCGATTAATTTCCTAATTCGTATTTAAAACATGTAAACATATAAGCATAATGCAATAATCATATTTTTATTAGATTATTATTAGTTTGTCATTATTAATTATTTTAAAGTCACCAATGTTAAACGACAACTAGTGTGTGCTTACGACACGTGCATGCAAGACTTAACGGAACTAAAGGAGTTTGGTAACGGAAAATTACCGGATGTCACATTATCCCCATGTTGAAAGAATTTTTGTCCCGAAAATTGCGTTACATGGTGAGAGTGTTCCATCACTGGTCTACTGCATTGGCACACAGAAATCGAAATCGAGTGAGTTATGGATGAGCTGTCACATCATCCCCATGTTGAAAGAAATTTCGTCCCGAAATTTAAATTAATACCTTCGTCTGCTGGCATCGTCTTTTCGAATACTTGAGGGTACTTAAGCTTCATTTGATCTTCTCGTTCCCACGTGAATTCCGGTCCACGTCATGAATTCCAACGGATTTTGACTATGGGTATCTTGCTTTACTTAAGTGTTTTCACCTCACAGTCCATCACCTTGACTGGTTCTTCAATAAATCGTAATTGTTCATCCACTTGAACTTCTTCTAGTGGTACGACCATTGTTTCATCAGTTAAACACTTCTTTAGGTTCGACACGTGAAATACATCGTGTATTCCACTTAGCGAATCAGGTAGGGCTAGTCGATAGGCCATTGGACCTATTCTTTCCACTACTTCAAATGGTCCTACGTACCTCGGATTTAGCTTTCCTCGCTTGCCAAACCGAACTACGCCTTTCCATGGTGAGACCTTCAATAAAACCTTGTCACCAACCTGAAACTCTAAAGGTTTCCGTCTCCTGTCAGCATAACTCTTCTGTCTGTCTCGTGCTGCAGCCATACGGTTTCGTATCTGCACAATCTTCTCGGTTGTCTCATGAATCAACTCGGGACCCGTCAGTTGACTATCACTAATTTCCGCCCAACAATCTGGTGATCTACATTTCTCCCATACAACGCCTCGAAAGGTGCTTCCTGTATGCTGGTATGATAACTGTTGTTATAATAAAACTCCACCAATGGTAGGTGAATTTCCCAGTTATTCCCGAAGTCAATCACACAAGCACAAAGCATATCCTCCAACATCTGTATGGTACGCTCACTCTGGCCATCTGTTTGTGGGTGATAAGCCCAATCGTGTACCCAAGGATTTCTGTAGTGATTGCCAGAAATGTGACGTGAAACGAGCGTCGCGGTCAGAAATAATTGAGATCGGTACACCGTGTCTCGAAACGATCTCTTTAAGGTATAGTCGGGTTAATTTCTCCATCTTGTCAGTTTCCTTAATTGCAAGGAAATGAACAGACTTTGTCAATCGGTCCACAATAACCCATATCGTGTCACAACCAGTATTAGTCCGGGGTAACTTGGTAATAAAATCCATGGAGATTTGTTCCCATTTCCACATTGGTATCTCGGGTTGTTGCAAAAGTCCGGATGGTTTTTGGTATTCCACCTTTACTTTCGAGCAAGTCAAACACTTGCTCACATACGTAGCTACATCCGCCTTCATGTTAGGCCACCAGTAGTGCGCCTTTAGGTCATGGTACATCTTGTCGGATCCAGGATGTATAGAATATTTAGATTTGTGTGCCTCACTCATAACTAAATCCCTTGAATTTCCATAGACAGGCACCCAAAGTCTATCCATGAAGTATCGAATTCCATCCTCTTTCACCACTAGTTGTTTATCCATCCCCCTTAACGACTCAGAACCAACATTTTCCGCTTTTAAGGCTTCTATCTGTGCCTCCTTAACTTGTTCAGGCAGTTGAGTACTGATAGTAAGCTGTAAAGCTCGCACCCGTCTGGGTTTAGCTGTTTCTTTCCGGCTTAAGGCATCAGCAACCACATTCGCCTTTCCCGGATGATACTTGATAGCGCAATCATAATCGTTTAGTAGCTCCACCCAACGTCGTTGCCTCATATTCAACTCCTTTTGCTCGAAGATATGTTGAAGACTCTTGTGATCGGTGTAGATAGTGCACTTGGTACCGTACAAGTAATGTCTCCAAATCTTTAAGGCAAAAACCACTGCACCCAATTCTAAGTCATGGGTGGTATAGTTCTTCTCATGAACCTTTAGTTGTCTCGAGGCGTAGGCTATCACCTTTTCTCCCGTTGCATCAAGACACAACCCAATCCTTGAATAGATGCATCACAATACACCACGAAATCATCCGTTTCCTCTGGCAGTGCCAATAGCGGTGCACTACAGAGTTTCTGTTTTAACAATTGAAAAGCCGATTCCTGACTCTCACCCCATTTGTATGTCGTTCCTTTATGAGTCAAGGTTGTGAGAGGTTGTCCGATCTTAGAGAATCCCTCTATAAATCGGCGGTAATATCCTGCTAATCCCAGAAATTGCCTTTTCTCGCTCGGCGTTTTGGGTATAGTCCAATTCTTTATCGCCTCAATCTTGGCAGGATCAACATGTATACCTTTCTCATTAACAATATGACCTAGAAATTGCACTTCTCGTATCCAAAAGTCACACTTAGAGAATTTGGCATACAGCTGCTCATTCTTCAACAGTTCTAAGATCATTCGTAAGTGCTCTTCGTGATCCTCCTTGGTCCTAGAATATATCAGTATGTCATCGATAAACACAATGACGAACTGATTGAGATAGGGTTTGCACACACGTTTCATGAGGTCCATGAATACAGCAGGTGCATTAGTCAACCCAAAAGGCATGACCAAGAACTCATAATGACCATAATGAGTACGAAATGCAGTTTTGGGGATGTCTTCTTCTCGGACTCTAAGTTGATGATAGCCGGATCTCAAGTCAATCTTCGAATAATAGCTTGATCCCTGAAGCTGATCAAACAAGTCATCGATACGAGGTAAAGGGTATCGGTTCTTGAGTGTTACTTTGTTTAACTCCCTATAATCGATGCACATCCGGAATGTGCCATCCTTCTTCTTAACAAAAAGAACAAGGGCTCCCCAAGGTGATGTGCTAGGTCGAATAAAGCCCTTATCTAGAAGCTCCTGAAGTTGTGATGACAACTCTTGTAGTTCGTTCGGTGCTAATCGATAAGGTGCTCTAGCAATCGGGGCTACGCCGGGAGTCAATTTGATTTGGAATTCCACTTGGCGGTGAGGTGGTAGTCCAGGAAGATCCTCTGGAAACACCTCAGGATAGTCACGCACTACGGGAATGTCCTCCATTCTTCTTTCTTCCGCTTGCTTATCGGTGACGAGTGCTAGAATAGCCAAACGACCTTTTTCGCAACAACTTTTGGGCTTTCATGTATGAGATGATGCCTATCACCGCACCAATCCTATCACCTCTGACTGTAAGGATTTTGTCACCAACCGGAATCCGTATGATTTTCTTATGACATATGACTTCCGATTGCTTGCTAGAGAGCCATCCATCCTATCACTACTCACTACAATCAAACCCCCAGCGTAACAGGCATAAGATCTATAGCGAAAGTATGACCGGCAAGCTCTATCTTACAATCTCTAAGGATATGCGTTACATGGATCTGTTTACCGTCGGCCAATTCTATGGTGTATTTAGATTTTAAGGCGGAGGGTATATCACTTAAAAGACTACAGAACTTTAAGGACACGAAGCTCCTATCGGCTCCAGTATCGAATAATACCTTAGCAAAACAACCATTAACAGAAAACCTACCAGTAAGAGTTGTGGGGTCATTTAAAGCCTCACCTGAGCCAATGACGAAGGCTCTCCCTTTGGCTCCATCTTTGTTGCCGCCATTACCAGTACCATTGCCACCATTGTTATTGTTACTGTGGTTGTTGTTGTTGTGGCCATTGTCGTTATTGCCATTACCATTCTTCCGCAGTTGTGGGCAGTTTCGCCTGTAATGCCCATCCTTCCCACATTCAAAACAACCTTTGGGAGTCTCCTGAGGTTGTTGTGGCTTCCTTAACAGTTCACCACGACAATCCTTAGCAACGTGTCCAATCTTACCACAGCGTTGACACTTGAAATTATCACACCTTCCCACATGATGGTAATTACACCAAGTGCACTTCGGATGTCTACCACTATAACCACCGGGTCCTTGATTATTTGAAGCCGTCTGGTTGAAGTTACGGTTATTATCGAACCTCCGTTGTTGCTGAACTGGCTGTTGTTGTTGTTGAGATTGGGGTTGACCGCTGGATGATGATGATTTGTTGTTGTTGGAACTATCCCACTTCCTCTTGTTGTCGGGCACGCTCGCCACAGCGCCCCGTTTAGGTAAACGTCCTTGCTCCACCGCTTGATCAGTTAGCTTATGAGCTAACTGAATGGCTTGCTGAATCGTGGTCAGGTTGGAAGCAGTCACACCATGCTTTGAATTTCGGGTACTAATCCCTGTATGTAATGCTCAAACCTCTTGTGCACTTCGTTCACCATCCTCGGGCATAGGGTGGCTAGTTCATGGGTTCGGGTGGTGTAGGCCTTGATTTCTGAGCCCTGCATCTTAAGTTGCCAGAACTCCATCTCCAGCCTATACACTTTATTTCAAGGACAGTACTCCTCAGTCATCATCTCCTTGAATTCAGTCCAGGGAAGCCCATTTGCCATCGCTTGTCCTAGCATCTGGACTTGCGTGTTCCACCTGGATAGAGCGGCACCTTCCAGAGTCCCGGTGGCATAATTCACCTGATCAACAAGTGGGCAGTTGCATTTGGAGAAAACAGACTCTGTCTTCTCAAACCATCGTACCAGTCCCACAGCCCCTTCAGTACCGCTGTAGGTGTGTGGTTTACAGTCCATAAAGGACTTATAGGTACACACCGGTGATCCTGCTTTAACACAACAAACATTGATCAGACATCCTATACGGTTACTCAGGATATTTGGTTTAACTTTCTATCATTGTTTACCTGCTGGCTGTCCCGTCTGGGCAGCAGCCATCGCTGCCTGAACATGCTCGTTTATCAGGGCATCTAATTCTGTAGAGGTCATGTTTACAGCACCACCGCCATGGTCTCCCGCGCCACGTCCACGTCCACGTCCGCGCCCACGCCCACGTCCATGTCCACGTCCACGGGCGTCCATTTTTCACTTTACATTCACAAATACAATAATGAGTAACATCAAACACATTTATCCCATTGAAGTACAGTAAACAGTAAGGAATAATGAATCATCACGACCACAACATTTATAACAAAAATGATAACCAAGATAAATAAATTGTAAATGAGTCACAATGTATCCACCAATGTTATAATTTAAGTTTGTCGTTAGGGTGGGGAAACAACCCTTCCCACATAGGTTTCAAAAGAGAGAAAACACTACATAGTCCAAGTCATATATAAAGGAAATCAATTGATGACATCCGACCCATCACTGTCATCTTCCGTCTCCACCTTTTCCTCCTCCCCGGGCTCCTCCTCCGAATCCTCATCCCCAGGGTCCTCTGCAGGAGCAGGAGCTATGGCAATCTGAAGCGCTGCCAATTGGGCTTCTAAGGTAGCAATTCTGTTATCAGCTACTGCATCCCGCTGTTCACGAGCAGCCACGCGTCCTCTAAGTGCTATAATACCATCTTCCATGTGGTGACACTCGTTTAGGGTCTTCCCGTATTGCTCCTCGAGTTCATCCACTTGATGTCGTAGTTTGTACACCTCAAGCTGCAATGTACAAACATCACTCGAGAGTCGCCTGACTCGTTGTTGCTCAATATCCAGTGCTGCCACCAGTGCAGCAATCAGTTGCTCATTGGACTGCACCTTCCGCGGAAGTGAAGGCATTGGCTGATCAGCGTTGCTCCTAGTCCTGGGCCTCGGGACAGGTACGCGCTCCCTATACATTATGTGATTAACGAACTTGGGGTAGAAACTCCAGTCTCGTGGTGGGTCACGTTCCATCAATGCAAAAGGTTGATACCAATCAATCTCCCCTCGAGGATAAGCTAGACGGGGCCAGTCGGGTCCATTGTCAGGTACATATGCAGGAGGTGGGGACTCAGATCGTGTAGGTGATGCAGGTCGCTTACCCGGAGTTCTCGATGACGATGCCATGCTGCAGAGAGTGTGACGTGTATGCCAATGAGTATGCAGTAGATGAAATAAGGAACAGGTAACTTGTCACTACCCAACCTTGACGGCGGAAACGTCGATGAGTGAGAGTTAAGATCGTTCACAGCCACATAACGCTATTATTGAATCCGAATATATTATTCATAAGTTTCAAAGGTACATTACAACATAAGTCTCAAATAAAGAAGACATAATAAGAAATATAACAAGCTCATTCATTTAATTAACTAGGTCCATTCCTAGGTGTGAACAACTTCAAAAGTGGGGATCAAGCTTGAGTATTTTCTGAAACATGTTAAAAATAAAAGGTCAACATAATGTTGGTGAGATTTCCATAGTTTTCGATACATAAGTATATAAAAGATGTCAATTCATGTTGTAAGTTAGGGATCAAAGTAACTAGGGATGTAAGACAGAATGCACAATCAAACCTCGACAAAGTTTTACAAGTCTCAAACGTTTAAAAGTATATACGATTAGCTAAGTGTACTTGGATCAACCAAGCAGGCTTGTCTGGCCCATAGATCTATGACTTCGCTAGGCTAGCAATTGTTAATGATTGTACATATATTCGACATTACATGGTAGTCACAAAGTTCAACTAACCACAACACACAGGTGAAATGCCATAAGTTTACAAGAATCAAACGTGTTTACAAGTGCAAAGTTTATAAAGTAACATGTTTCACCCCAAATTGTAAAAATATAAAAGGGGTATAGAAATACTCACTTGATCAAATGTATAAAAATGACGATTAATAAGAAATGTAATAAGCAGTGATCCAATGTAGTTCTTCACAAGGCACCTAAAATTATATATATTCGTAAAGTTTAAGTTTAATGATATTAAGTTTTACGAATTAACGAAAACTAGGGTTCAATATGGTATTAGGGATTGTCAAATAATTATGTTTAACAAATGGAACCGTTTATATTAATTAGTATCAAAGAACATTATTATATCTTATATGGAGTTTTATGTAAAAAAAATTATAATGCTTATAAATATTTCCTAAAGGTTGAATAGAGTCTAATAAATATAATGTTAACAATAATTTTTACATTTAAAATAATCACATTTGTGTAACAAGGTTTTGGTTAAAGTATAGTTTTATAAAAGCAAATTATTTAATAATAATAATTTTGTTTTAGAATATTTGTAAAGAAAAGAAAGTATAAAAAGTATTTCTTTTTAAGAACTCAATTTACAGAAAATAACAAAGTATTTTTAAAATTATCAGATTTAATAAAATGGTTTTTTTTATAATTTAATAGGAATATAAAATTAAGTTTGAAGGCTAAAAAAAACCTTAAACAAAACATGGGGTCCCCCGGATTCAAACCGGGGACCTCAGGTTTATGGGGGCACATCTTACCAGTTACTCTAAGGCCTCAGCCGTGTTAAGAAACGATTTTAAAAACTTATAAACACAATCCCCATGCATTTTCCCCAAATCAAGAACCCTATATTCGATTTATCCCAAATTAAGCCATAAAACGATGTTGTTAATCGAGTTAACCATGGGGCTTTTGTTCCCCATGTTTAAACGAATGTGTAGATGTATAAATTACTTGTTAATTTGTTTGATTGTTGATACCACGACTCGAAGGTTAGCCGCGACCGACGTGGGGTTCAATGGATGATCAAATGAAGACAACAATTAAATTAACTTCGTGGGGAGCTTCTTCGATGGTAAGTGATGATTTCCCCTTAATCAATTCGAACTAAGAGAGCTCAGAAGGTTAGTTTCGAGAAGGTTGCAGGTCGCGGGTAAAGGGGTAGTCGAAATCGATGTTAGTGTTTGTTTCAGGTGAAATTGTAAATTGTAATTGATTAAAGATAGTTAAATGATTGTTTATTCTTGATTAATTTGATTATTAAGGTGCCTTCATTGTCGAACGGTTATGCGATTTAAGGCATTGTTCAATCGGGTGTTTCAAGCCCGTAACCGTCGCCTTAACTCGATTAGTGTACACCTAACGGGTCGAAACCTCATCACGAAGCGATTGGAAACGGTTTTGGGTGGAAATCCGATGTGTTTTTGGGGTTTTGAAGTTTGTCGGAGTCGGCCGGAGAGTGGCCGGACTCTCGGCCGGAAAAACGGGATGGGCGGAGGGTTTGGGTTGTAATTTTAAAACTTACACATTGTCCCCGTTAAGATTTGAGTTGTTATCATTTTATGTAAAAACTTTCTTTTAAAGTTTATAAAGTGACAAAACAACCCCTTAACTTACTAAATTTAGGTTTTAAACATTTTTAAGTTAATAATTTGTTTATAAGTTATTATCATTACTAGTATTATTATTATTATTATTAACTTCAATATTATAATCTATTATTATTAATGTTATTATTATTATTATTACTATTATTATTATTATTTATATAACAATAATCATTATAATCTTAAAAGATTAAGAGACAAATTAAAGCTATATGCAAAAGCAATCCATAAGTTTCATATTAGGCACAATGGTCCATACAAGGATTATAGCGACGTTAACTTTTAATTAATGTAAAATACAGGATGTTACGGTCTCCCCAACTTGTAAGAATTTCGTCCCGAAATTAAGAATGAAACTTAAACGAACAGGAGACATACGATGAAAGATAAGTGTACTAACGGACCGTGGTTGGCGTTTGATTACGGGTGAGATGCTTCACTCTGCGAATTATGGAATTCTACACGATGCGTCCAAGTTTGAACTCTTCCAGTGGAATGCGGAAGTTATCATTGACAAACTAAAACTTTGAGATTTGACACGTGAAACGTTGGAAAACGATGATGAGTTCCTGAGGTATATTAGACTTATAAGTCACACTTCTCCCATCATCTGGAATGAAATTGTGTAATAAAGTGACGTCTTGAAGACAATAAGAAAATAAATAATAATATCCCGTAATTGTATGAAAGTTTGACCGTCGGAATTTAAGAATCCCAAGTGCCACTATATAATGACTCAAGCTTAAGGCATATCTTGTGAATACGTATCGCTCTTACGGTTAAACCGTCAGGTTAAGAATGATACGATATACCGAGATTTTGAGCTGGGTTCCCAAAGATGATTAGAGACATTGCTAATAACAGAAAGTGAATCGATCATCAGAATTAACGATCGATGTTTAACGACACACCACGATAACCGACTATTTGAGGTAAGTACGAGTCAATTTCTCGACTCGTTATCTCACATGAGTTAATATGAAATGCGCGAAAGTAGCCAATCGGTCAATAATGCACCAAATGACATCAAGAAATACAAGGCAATTTGACCATATACCAAGCTAAGTCAATATGTACTTGCAAGTCTTGTGAGTCGCAATCAAGATAGAGATCTAGATATTTTCAAGATTAGGAGTTCAAGGTTATCTAAAATAATAGGCATTGCATTTTTAATTATGGGTAAAGAGTTAAACAAAGACATCGTTCATGATCGGATTGGAATTTAAATAATTCAGAATATCGACGATAAAGGCAATGACAAACAACTTTCCAAGTACGGCTTGCACACGCGGTTCATTAAACCCATGAACACAACCGTACATTGCTATAACCAGAAAGACATGGCATAATAACTTTATCTTGTACGAAAGATTGTTTTAGAAGTGTTATCATCGTGCAATTAAGTTTTGATGATAACTCAAAATGAAGGTCGATAAAAAGGTTCTAAAAGCTAGATCAAATGTCAAATTGAAACATAAAAGCGTGAGAGAAGAAATCGATTTAAAATTTAAATGTTCCAGGCTTGGAACTAGGGTTACCCTAAAGTAACAATGACCCCTTTTGAGTTCAAGATTCATGCTTTAGCTTGACTGGCTGGAACACTATCGTCGATAAATCAGATAACGGTGTTCACCCTTCAAGTTATTACATGTTTCTTGTCAATTGAAGTCTTAAAACCTTGGTAAATTTGAGTTCAAGGAATAGGAATATCCACCAAGATGTGGTTATCACTCCTAGCTTAGTGGTGTATTTCCCAAAGTATGACTCTTAACTACCAAACGAGAGCTTGATCCTAACTCATTGTTGAGGATCCACAAGAATAAAATAAGGTAACTTACCATTAAGGTAAGGATAATCACTCCTATCTTAACAGTGAAGTTTTATAGAAACAAAATATAGCAAAATGAAAGGTTTCATCAAAGAATGGAATTCACTCCTACTTTGATGGGATCATTTCATTTGAGGAAAAATACCATTCATAAAATTTTTAAACGGGTGATATTATCATCAAGGTATGGATTTCATGCCTATCTTGATAATTGAATTTCATAATAACAAGAAAACAATCGAGAACTGACCTTTGTCACCAAAGTACGGGGTCCAATCCTATTTTGGTGGGGTCATTTCATTCGTGAAATACGAGCTCCAAAGGAAGATGATTTGAAATCTATCCTTAAAACAAGGAAATCATCCCGATTCAGAGGATGGGATTTCATAAAACACATAATACAAAAATTGAAAACCATAATCAAGATACGAAATTTTACTCCTATTTTAAGGAGGTAATTCCGTTTGTAAAATACGTATTCACAAAAACAAAAAGAAGGAAATCGTCATCAAGGTATGAGGTTCACTTCTGTCTTGACGATGAGATTTCATAAGAACAATGATAGCGAATGGAAAGTCATCACCAAAGTAAGGGAGTCACCCTGTTTTGATGAGATAGAATCATTCAGGGGATACGAGTGTCCTTAGTCATAGGTTGACTTGCGGACTCTTGCATTGCCTACGATGCGAAACGGTTTGTAGTTTTTATAAAGCTCGGCTCAGCAAACGAAGAGAATATCAGCTAGAAACTCAGAAACTTCAAGTTACATCAATGTAACATTAACAGAAAAAGAAAATCATGCTTACCAGGATTAAGGTTAAAGTTCGGGATAACGGAGTTAATTGTGTTAGGTTCTCAAATCTTGAATGGTTTAAATCAGGAAAACAAGATCAATGACGGAAATGATTCAACACAATCATGAGATGAAAACGTTCGTTTCAAAATAAAAAGGAAATGCGTTGATTTCTCAAAGTGCTACGTCAACCACAACTTTACTGTAGACACGCGTACCTATAAGCGAACACCCATCTCATGAGTTCCAGGTCAGATAAACATATCCAACGGTCAAATCAAATTTATGTGTATACCTTGCCTAGACAAGGTATCCCGGGACGCACGTATTCCACTTTTCAGCATTCCATGATTTCAGTTATGGGACACACTTTAAGGACATTTGAAAACCCTAAGTAATAATTTTAAGTTTAAAAATAAACATTCGGTTTAGACGACCAATATCTTTGGATATATTAAGATCCATGTACATGTTGGTCAAGGTATGAAGATAGTTACATAAGGCGCACAACGTATAACGTTGTTTAAACGTAGGAATTGAGGAGTATAACGAGTTCAATATTAACGGGAACATTCTGTAAGATAGGAATGAGAAGATATTAGAGTTTCGATGATAAGCCAGTCCAAGGAATCAAGGATTTTTGATATTTTAAATATAAAGCGGATGGTTCCATTTGGTAACGCATTACCATTTGGAAACGTTGACACGTCAAGGTAAATTGACCCATTTGCCTCAAAAACTTGTGTATATCGACCATAGTTATCACTCATCCTAGAGATCCCCAGGTAAGCATAACTAGTCCCGAAGGATTTATGCAATATGCTTGCCTTAGCCCGAAGGCCTTTTGCCAGGAAATCCAGAATATAGGTGTCTATGTGTCACACAAATTTCTTAGTTTCATGAAATCAAAACCTTGATGAGATTTTCATAGATTAGACATGGAGTCTAAGGAATTAAACCCACGATAATAACTGTAGATTCCACATGTGATCGAGAATAAGTTTAGAAAGCTTCATTTGACGGGGAGGATCAAAGAGTCAAAGATAAGTTTAGGGAGATAAGTAACAATGTTTAGGCAATCCTATGCTAAGGCATCAAATTGTACATAAGAGGGCATATCATTATGTAGCATGAAAAATATATAATTTACAAGATAGAATTATAATTCTATAAGGTTCATGCATACTATAGTCTAGGTCACCATTTCTAATAACCTAAATCCCTACAGTTATGGGCTCTGATACCAATCTATCACACCCCAACCTTGACGGCAGAAACGTCGAGGAGTGAGAGTTAAGATTGTTCACAGCCACATAACGCTATTATTAAATCAGAATATATTATTCATAAGTTTCAAAGGTACATTACAACATAAGTCTCAAATAAAGAAGACATAATAAGAAATATAACAAGCTCATTCATTTAATTAACTAGGTCTATTCCTAGGTGTGAACAACTTCAAAAGTGGCGATCAAGCTTGAGTATTTCCTGAAACATGTTAAAAATAAAAGGTCAACATAATGTTGGTGAGATTTCCATAGTTTTTTATACATAAGTATATAAAAGATGGCAATTCATGTTGTAAGTTGGGGAACAAAGTAACTAGGGATGTAAGACAGAATGCACAATCAAACCTCGACAAAGTTTTACAAGTCTCAAACGTTTAAAAGTATATACGATTAGCTAAGTGTACTTGGATCAACCAAGCAGTCTTGTCTGGCCCATAGATCTATGACTTCGCTAGGCTAGCAATAGTTAATAATTGTACATATATTCGACATTACATGGTAGTCACAAAGTTCAACTAACCACAACACACAGGTGAAATGTCATAAGTTTACAAGAATCAAACGTGTTTACAAGTGCAAAGTTTATAAAGTAACATGTTTCACCCCAAAGTGTAAAATTATAAAAGGGGTATAAAAATACTCACTTGATCAAATGTATAAAAATGACGATTAATTAGAAATGTAATAAGCAGTGATCCAATATAGTTCTTCACAAGGCACCTAAAATTATATATATTCGTAAAGTTTAAGTTTAATGATATTAAGTTTTACGAATTAACGAAAACTAGGGTTCAATATGGTATTAGGGATTGTCAAATAATTATGTTTAACAAATGGAACCGTTTATATTTATTAGTATCAAAGAACATTATTATATCTTATATAGAGTTTTATGTAAAAAAAATTATAATGCTTATAAATATTTCCTAAAGGTTGAATAGAGTCTAATAAATATAATGTTAACAATAATTTTACATTTAAATAATCACATTTGTGTAACAAGGTTTTGGTTAAAGTATAGTTTTATAAAAGCAAATTATTTAATAATAATAATTTTGTTTTAGAATATTTGTAAAGAAAAGAAAGTATAAAAAGTATTTCTTTTTAAGAACTCAATTTACAGAAAATAACAAAGTATTTTTAAAATTATCAGATTTAATAAAATGGTTTTTTTATAATTTAATAGGAATATAAAATTAAGTTTGAAGGCTAAAAAACCTTAAACAAAACATGGGGTCCCCCGGATTCGAACCGGGGACCTCAGGTTTATGGGGGTGCATCTTACCAGTTACTCTAAGGCCTCAGCCGCGTTAAGAAACGATTTTAAAAACTTATAAACACAATCCCCATGCATTTCCCCCAAATCAAGAACCCTAGATTCGATTTATCCCAAATTAAGCCATAAAACGATGTTGTTAATCGAGTTAACCATGAGGCTTTTGTTCCCCATGTTTAAACGAATGTGTAGATGTATAAATTACCTATTAATTTGTTTGATTGTTGATACCACGACTCGAAGGTTAGCCGCGACCGACGTGGGGTTCAATGGATGATCAAATGAAGACAACAATTAAATTAACTTTGTGAGGAGCTTCTTCGATGGTAAGTGATGATTTCCCCTTAATCAATTCGAACTAAGAGAGCTCAGAAGGTTAGTTACGACAAGGTTGCAGGTCGCGGGTAAAGGGGTAGTCGAAATCGATGTTAGTGTTTGTTCTTGATTAATTTGATTGTTTATTCTTGATTAATTTGATTATTAAGGTGCCTTCATTGTCGAACGGTTTTGCGATTTAAGGCATTGTTCAATCGGGTGTTTCAAGCCCGTAACCGTCGCCTTTACTCGATTACTGTACACCTAACGGGTCGAAACCTCCTCACGAAGCGATTGGAAACGGTTTTGGGTGGAAATCCGATGCGTTTTTGGGGTTTTTAAGTTTGTCGGAGTCGGCTGGAGAGTGGCCGGACTATCGGCCGAAAAAAGGGATGGGCGGAGGGTTTGGGTTGTAATTTTAAAACTTACACATTGTCCGCCTTAAGATTTGAGTTGTTATCATTTTTTGTAAAAACTTTCTTTTAAAGTTTATAAAGTGACAAAACAACCCCTTAACTTACTAAATTTAGGTTTTAAACATTTTTAAGTTAATAATTTGTTTATAAGTTATGTGAATCCAAGGATCGTCAACAGGAATTATCAGTGTGAATCGATGACAATTCAACGTTTGCGGAATTAACGTTTGATTTGGTTTAATTGTGTTTAAACAAGTTTAAATATCATTGAAATATCAAGAACACACGTAACGAAACACAATTAATGATAAATCAGTATTTTATTATAATGTGTTGATGATTACAAAAGAATTGAATGTACGATATCAAAGAATGCTATGATGTTGTGTATGCTAAAGTTGATCGGGAGACTTTTGATGATTGTTGTATTGCTATTACTGTTCTCAATCAATCAATCGTCTAACTCAATCATGTTTGAATCGAAACCTAGGATCCATATTTATAGACAAGGTGTTTCAGTTATAGGAAACACCGGATCTCTTGGGATTTGATTTGTTTCTGTTAAGGAATCATCGGATTTCTCGGGATTCGCATAACCGCCTTGTTTACTTGTTGACTTGTTGACTTGTACCACTTGTATAATACAAGTGTTTGGACTCCGCAGGAATATTGTCTTCAGTAGTAATTTTGTTCTTCCGTAGATAATGTTCTTCCGAAGGTATCTTGTTCTTCCGAAGGGATCTTGTTCTTCCAAAGGTATTGTTCTTCCGAAGGTGTTGTTCTTCCAAAGGTATCTTGTTGTTCATCCGCAGAAGATCTTTGGATGTATAAATACTTGTAAGAAATATATCTACGGAAGAACAAAATGTTCATCCGTAGATGTTTCTTACACTTGGTCAATTTCACAAATTGACCAATTATAATTTTGTTCCTGCAACCATACATAAACCAACACATATATAAATGGGTTAACCTATATATTTAATGCATACACAATAATGAAATACAAAAGTTCATTACAGATATTAATTCAAGTACTAAGCCTATACATAATGACTAGATCTACTGATTCTAGACCTAACAATACTCCCCTTAGGCTTAGATACTTGCAATCAGTTCTTCAAACTGCAAGATCCTTGATTCTGGCAATCATCATTGTAGAAGTAAGAAACAGCAGTCTTCTGATCATCATACTTATTGTTGATCTTCATCTTGCTGATCTTCTTCAGAGTCTCATAACTGATTCCCAGAACACCTTCCTCTGTAGTGAGTGTGTCTAACACCTTGTTGTTATTCACCACTTCTAGCTCATCTTGTTCTGTGATTTTGAGTTCTGTTTCTTCATCAAAGGTTGTTCCCTTCAGCAGTCCAGCATTAAATCTTCTTCTTTTATATGCTTTGGCATGTAGTTTGACAATTACTTGAATCACATGGACATGCAGGAACAGATCATTTTGTGCTTTTTCATCAGTCAGCTTGGGAAAGAATTTGTCATTAAGGTATGAGGTGTAGCTGGGATGGAGCAGTTTGATTTCCATAGGATCAAAGATCCTGATCTTTTCAGCTTTCTTGTTCTCAGCATTTCTCAGCAGGACCAACTCTTTTGTCTTCTCAACATATCCCCATTCAGTGATTGGGTATGTGAATTGAGTCCCTTCAATGCATTTAAGTGCTGCTTTGTTTCTGTTGTTGTAGCCAACCCTCTTCAAGAATTCATCATCTACATGTTCTGAGGCATTGGACTTGAATTTTTGAGCCCTTTGATTCTCTTTTGATGTTCTATATCTTCTCTTTTGGCTTCTATAAGCACATCATCTTTAAACTTTGTCTTCAACTTTCCCACTAGGGTTGAGAAATCTCTTCCTCTAGGGTGAATTGGATAATTGCTGATGATTAAACTTTGAAGATCTTTGATGTCATTCTCTGGCAGACTCACCACTGAGAGTACATCATGGAAGTATTCAATTCTTGCAGATGTTCTTTTAATAATAGCACAATCCCAGTCTGGATCATATTTCCAGGCCATGATCCTGTTTTCTTCCACAGAGCTGGGAGTTGTGAGGTGACCTATCAGTTGAATTAGAGTGGACTTTTGCTCAGTTATCTCTCTAACTGCAGTCCCAAGTGGTCATACTTTGTCGGGTATAACTTCTCTTGGCTCTCTAATCAATTTTCTCCTTTCCTTTGTGCTGATCTTTAGGTTCAACTGTTATAGGTTCAGCAGGAAGTTTGCTTTGTTGTTCATAAGATGGATGTGGAGCTTCAGTTCTGAATTTTACTCCAGTATCTAGCTCAACTTTCATCATATGCTCCATCATCCTTCTGAGTTCCCCTACTGATCTTCCTTTAAGCTCATGAGGTTGTAATTATGTCCTTGTAACCAGCAAGTCATGTTGTTTTGCTTAGCTTGCTGTGTCACAATGTCCCAACTCCTTCTTTGTTTTCTGAATTGATTGAAAGGTGCTGAAGGCTTCATAATCACAATTTGGAATCATAAAGCATGCAAGCTCAAATTCTTTTAACAGGTTCTTCATCTCTGTCATGTTTAGTCTTTCAACCATGTCATAAGGGAAACCATGGTTATAAGTGTCATGAACATGGTTGATTCAGGCCTCTCTTCAAATATGTCACTTGTAGTCAGAAGATCATCAGCCTTTGAGACTTCTTGTTTTGGTGGAGAGTCTTCTTGGTTTAATTCTTCCCACTCTTTATCACTTTCATCTTCCTTTTGAGAGATGGGCTTCTCAGTAGATAAATCTATTGAGGGGGTGTGTTCCGGAGAAGTCAGCTTTTGTTTCTTTGAAACACTTTCATAAATAGTTGGCTTCTTCTCAGCAGTACCAAGGTACTTTCTTTTCCTTGAGTACAGGATCATTTCTTTAGATGCCTCAGGACCTTGTTTTGTTTGAGCAGTTGAAGCCTTAGCATGAGATTCCAGTGAACTGATCTTCATTTAAGTTGCTCAATTTCTTCTTCTTTTCTCTTTATAATGTTTGACTGAGCAGTCATAGTGCCAGATGCTTGTTCAAGTTTCTTCATGATCTTTTCTTTTTCTTTCTTCTCAGACTCTGCTGACTCTTTAAGCTCAGCTTTCTTGTCTAGCAAAGCATCAATGACTTCTTTATCACTTTGACCATCTTCTCTTAGTCTTTTTATTCTTGCTTGCTGTCTTATCAATTCTTCATCCTTTTCTTTTATCATTCCCTTCAGCTCTTGTATTCTTTCCTTCTTTTGTTGATTTGAGCACCAACTTGTTGTACTCAGCCACCAGATAGCTCTTGCTCACAGGAATGTCATCTTCACTTAGATCATCTTTATTATAAGCAATCACATCAACATGATCTGCTCCTGTATCTACTTCCTGATGCTGAGACTCAATCTCATCTTCTTAACTTCCTCATGATCAACACTTGCTGAGCTTGACCTTGGTTTAGTGGCTTGATCTTCATGCTCTTGAAGAGTTTGTTGTTGTTGCTGATCAGTCACTGGAGAAACTTGTTTAGTTTCATTTGAATGCACAGGGGATTCAGTCTTGGATAATGACAGTTTAACTGTACTTGCTTCTGAGACTAATTCTGTCTCCCCAGTGTAGATGCTCTCAGTATCTGAATTTGTAGGTTGTTGGTAAAGTTGCATCTGAAGCTGATTTTGTGATTGGGGTTGAATGGGAGATATTGGTTCAGTATTTTGACTGGCTGGTGATTGTGTTTGGGGTGTTTTGTTGTTGTTGTGATGATTGGTGGAGGATTGGAGAGATAGGTTCTGTATTTTGGCTGTGAGGAGATGGTGGTTGATGTGGTTGTTGTTGTTGAGGTGTGATGTTTCTGGTGATGGAGTGTCTTGAGCAGAGCTGGTAGCAGAGCTCTCTTCATCATTTCCCAAACAAGCTCTTGAGGTATGTCTGCATTAGCATCAATCACATGAGCAAACATGTCTATGTCACCTCCTTCATATTTCCCTGAGATTTTGTTCAGCACAGATCTGCCAAGGTGTGCTTGGATAAACACACCACCCTCCACAGAGTTCCAGACAGGTGCATTAATGATGAGCTGAATGAATCTTGGAAACATGTACATCTTTTTAGCCTTCTGTACTCGAATGTGATCACACAAACAATGAAGATGTACTTTGAATAGTTGTAAGTCCTTCCCTCAAAGATGCCAATGATACCAGATGATAATGTCTTGAAAATCTGTCAAGCCCAGATTTTCTGTTTGACATACACTTCAGATAAGTGTGACACAAAAATCTGAGTCACAGTCCTCCACATCTGAGTCACTGTCCTCGTGGCGCCACTTCCTCTTTGCTGGCGCCACATAATCAGCCCGGGCCAGATGCCCAAACAACCTCCTGACAGGGGGCTTCACCTGCTTCCCCCTGTATACCTTCATCCTGCCAAGAGTCGTGTCGTCCATGACCTCAAGAATAACAGCGTCCTCCTTCTCCTTCGGCATGGAGGGAAGCTTCTGATCAATGATCATCTGTAGAAATCTAGGGTACATACAGAAGCCTTCCTTCCCCTTCCCCTCGAGGTTCTCCACCAAGTAACTGAATATCATCCTGGAGAAGCTGAACGGGTGGTTCAGCACCAACGCTGCATAAGCGTTCTGAATCTGGTCAGAGAGCTCGTCAAAACCTCCCTTCCGTGATGCTATACACTTCAGCAGCACGTGCGCAAGGTACTTAAACTGGGGACAGAGGTTACTCTTGTTGAGTACCCCGGCATTGATGTCCCCAGAGTACTTGGCTCTCATGAAACATCCACGGACCGTGAGGGGGTGTAGGCGTGTGGGACACTCAGCATCGTCTCCAAGCTGTAGCACTATCCTCAGATCCTCCTCAGAAATAGTGATAGCCTCACCAAAAATCGAGCTCCTGATGCAATGAGGCTCGGTGGATCTGTCTACAGATGCGCCTTCCCAGAAGGCCTGCTGCACTGATCTGTACGGTGTGCAGGGAGTAGATATAGCATAGCGATCCTGGATCTCTGTAAGAAAGTAATAATGCCAGCGAAGTCGGCTGCATTCCTGGATGTCAAGTCCAGGTGTGCACATATGTTGTGCTTGGTGCTCATATTCCATCTACTCGCCATCTGTAACACATAATAACATAAACGTTAGTTTCGTTAGCTAAGAGTATAAAGCAACACTTAAACTTTGAATAAAAAGTATCTGTCATGCGATTGGGGTTGTACGACTGAAGACAGTCGTGCGACTGAATTGTGCGATTGAGGTTCAGACGTGCGATTGACCTCATACGCACGACTGAGTGTGCGACTGGACTCATGCGCATGTACTCTTGTGCGGTTACACCAGTCGTGCGACTGAGTCTCATTCGCATGGTTCAGTCGTGCGATTAATTGATTCGCACCCTTCAGTCGTGCGACTGAAGTTCATCCGGACGACCAGTCGTCTGTCTCATGTGTTCAGTCGTCCAAAGATCGAATCTACGCAGAATAAGTCTTATCACTCAATTAACCGGTTCTTTAGTGTCGCCTTCTCTTCCCTAACAACCTATTTTACTCAATTTTAACATATTACTTAGTTTTAATAGGTTATTAGGGTTTGACAGTCGTGGTTCGCACTTCACAGTCGTTTTAACCCATTTAGGGTTCCAATCATTCTGATTTTAATGGAAGTGGACTTCAAAGTACCTGTATGTGGATTAGCGAACGTCAATGACACAGAATCAACAAGAAAAATCAAGCAAATAAAATTTTGGCAGAGTAACGGTACGATATGCGAATTAGGGGCGATTTGAGAATGAGGAGTCTCTGCGACCGACTCCACCTCTATTATATCCACCCTAGATCCAATCGTGCGACTGAGTTCATTCGCACCTTTCAGTCGTGCGAGTGGGACTCAGTCGTGCGATTGGGTCAGTCGCCCTTCTCCAGTCGTCCGACTGAAGTTCAGTCGTGCGACTGACTCACTCGTTCGCACTTAAGCCTCCGATTGGACTAATCGTATGATCCATTCGTGCGAATGGACTTCATTCGTATGGTTAGTTCATACGTATGGTCCATTCGTGCGAATGGGTCATACTTAGTTAATTTTTCTGCTATTTTACCAATTTACCTTTAGACTCTTTTAAATTAACGTTATGACCTTTTGATCATCTCAGACATGATCCTTTTATCTTGAAAACACTTTGATCACCTCAGACGTGATCCTTTTACCCACTTTGGTCACCTCAGACGTGACCCTTTTAAAAATACTTTGTCACCTCAGACGTGACTGATATAACCTTTCAAAGAACATATGGTCATCTCAGACATGACCCTTTTAGTGAGTTTATTCCTTCTGATTTTCCTGATGTAGCCCGACACTTGACTCAAGTTAAAACTTAAAACAAACTAACTAATTTAAGAATTTAAACTAATTACATAAACAGACATATTTTTGGTTTTTTGTGAGAGATAAATCCAGAGATTGATATCTACGGGATTTGGATCGGGAGTAGATAGCTTCAACTTAGGTTGATCACATCTGGACCAATTCAATTTTGGAATCATACAGGCAATTCAAATCATTTGGGACTCGTTATAAACCTTTTGATGCTCAAGTTCTCGATGTTCATCCAGAGTCGTTTGCAACATAAGGAAATCATACTGAAACTCTTAGATTCTCACATTGATTTGGACCTTTGAGAATGTAGCCACAATGATTGTCAGTATGTTTGTCCACTTAAATCCATACACAGACTTTTGACACAGACTGGTGACTTATTTAGGTGTAATTATTTCAACTAACACTTGTGGATCCCACACTTATATGGTAATCAACATCCCTCAGGAGCTTTTGAGCGGTCTACGGGTATTATTACAAGAAGAGACTATTCTTAGAGCTTTCAAAGAGAAGCCTGTCCTCAGGTCAGTGCCATCGCACAGCAGAGAGGCGGCAAACAACAATGAATTCTAGAATATCTAGGTTATGCTTATCCTCAGGTCAGTGCCATCGCACAGCAGAGAGGCACATAACCTATCTCCTTGTTAGAGCAGCTTATTTTATTTTGCACAAAATGCACTAACAACAAAGTCATTAGCTTTATTGCATTTGTCTTTCAATTTTTTTTTGCTTTGCTCTGGTTATGGTCATCCGCACACATTTGTGGCGTTTAATTGCTCATTACCCCTTATTGGAATATTGTTGATTGTGTTAACCAGTGATAAGATGGACGCCCACAGTCAGTTGAACACTTTAGTTTTATCTTGAAATCACCAATCGGTCTAGTTGTCTATTGTGTTGAATCTACCAACATATCATATATGGTCTAGCAGCCTCTAAGTCTACTTTCTTTGTGTCACCTTAGGAGTTGCCAGTTTTCTATCATCTTTCCTTTTAGTATTGCTTAGACTACACAGATTTATTCTTTGAACTTTTGCATATTACTAACACTTAAATTTTAAAGTCCCTCTTGATTTGTTCCTGTGTACTATCATTTTCCAAAGGTTGAATCGGTATCACAGATACAATCTACCTTATTTCAGCTCGCTACTCCTTCTCCCTCATTTTTTTTTTTTTTTTTTTAATGTTAACTTGCTGACATATTCTCCCCCTAAAATACTAAAATCATTTCTGGTTTAATTATTTAGGATTTTAATAAACAGCAAGAGAACATGAGTTTAAATAAAATTAAAATCAAATAGACAAATCAAAATAAATAAAATAAAATTTAAGTACACGACATCGGACTACACATTTTCATCATCAGGAATTACCTCACTTTCTTTTTAACACCGTTGACCTCTAATAAATATTGAAAACGTGGTTTATCAAAGGCTTTAGTATAGAGGTCAGCGCGTTGAAAATCAGTATTAATTTTAACCACATCAATTAAGTTCTTTTCAAAACAATCTCTTATGAAATGGTATTTAATACCGATGTGTTTGGTCTTAGGATGTTGGACCGGATTTTTAGTTACTGCAATTGCAGCAGAGTTATCAACAAAAATAGGAGTAGAGATGAGAATTTTAAACCGTAATCCCGCATTTGCTGTTGAATCCAGATGATTTGAGAACAGCAACTTGCAGCAGCAACATATTCGGCTTCACAGGTTGACAAGGCAACCGATGTCTGCTTCTTACACTGCCAGGTAACTAATCTTCTCCCAAAGAATTGACACCCTGCTGATGTAGACTTGTAGTTCATCTTGCAGCCCCCGTAATCCGAGTCACTATACGCGGTAAGCTCAAAGTCATCATCATGAGGGTACCACAATCCAAGTGTGGGTGTACCCTTCAGATAACGAAAAATCCTCTTGACCCCGATCAGATGGTTGACCTTTGGTTTAGCCTGATATCTTGAGCATAGACATGTAGCATACATAATATCAGGTCTTGAGGCAGTGAGATACATGAGAGATCCGATCATTCCTCGGTACATAGTGGCATCTACTAGATCTCCATTATCATCCGGTGCTATATCATGATTAGTAGCAAGTGGAGTCCCAGCAGCAGAAGCATTCTCCATGTCAAAACGACTGAGAATGTCTCCTACATACTTGTTGATGTAGAAAGATTCCATTAGGTGTTTGATCCACCTGTAACCCGAGAAAGAACTTCATCTCCCCCATGGCACTCATCTCAAATTCTTTCTTCATTACTGCTTCAAACTCTTTACATAACTCTTCGTTCTTTGACCCGAAGATTATGTCATCAACATATATCTGTACAAGCAGTAGGTCGCCATCCTTTTCCTTAATAAACAGTGTACAGTCAATTACTCCCCTGCGAAAGCCGTGTTTCACAAGATGAGTTGAGAGTTTCTCATACCAAGCTCGAGGAGCTTGATGAAGCCCATACAAGCTTTGTCGAGCTTGTAAACTCTATCCCGATGGTAAGGATCTTCAAAACCCTCGGGTTGACTTACATAGACTGTTTCTCTGATTTCCCATGAAGGAATGCACTCTTTACATCTAATTGGTAGACTTTGATCTTCATGTACGATGCATAGGCAAGGAAGATACGAATAGCTTCCATCCTTGCCACGGGTGCAAACACCTCATTGTAGTCAATTCCCTCGACTTGGCGAAAACCTTGAACCACCAGTCGAGCTTTGTTCCTGATAATGACCCCTTGGTCATCCTTCTTGCATTTTAGTACCCATTTAGTGCCAATGACTTTAGCACCTTTAGGTTTATCAACCAGTGTCCATACACCTAACTTCTTAAACTGCAGAAGTTCTTCTTGCATGGCACTCACCCACGCCTCATCATTGAGTGCTTCACTGACATATTTTGGCTCAACCTGCGAGACAAAACATCGATAGGCACCATCATGAATGTAACCTTTCTCCATAACCGAGGCGTAATCAGCTGAGTACAACTGATTTCGGGTTTGTACTCCTGATCTGACATCTCCAATGACATTGTCAAGGGGATGATAACATTTAGTCGTGATCCTGGAGTAGTAGGAACAGCTACCTCAGAGCCAAGATTATGAACATTTGGTTCTGCATCTGAGGTAGTTGGAGTTTGAGGTTCTGAAGTCGAAGGTGCATCACTCGTAGATGCTTGTGGACTTGCTGGAACTGGAACCTGTTCCTCCTGACTGTTCTGGTCATCTTCTTCAGCTTCATCTTCAGAGGAGGAGTCACTGTCGTCGACTACTCCCCCTGACTGAGTAGATGATTCTCCCTGTGTGCTAGAGGTGTATTCAGAATATCATACATCATCCTAGTTGCTAGCTCATCGTCCGAGGGAGAGAGAGGTATGTTGAAGGATTTGAAGAATCCATCATAATCGAAAGAAGTAGGCAGGTCCTTTTCCTGTAGGTGGTGTGGTATATCTCTGAACGTCGACATTACACCACACTTCTACAAGACCCGTTGAGTTATTGTAAACTCGCTTATTCGGTATGTTGTATCCTAGAAAGATTCCTTCATCTGCCTTCTCGCTGAATTTTCCTTCTTGCGTCTTCTTCAGAAGTGTACATGGCGCGCCAAAAGGTTCAAGATACTCCAAATTCGGTTTGCGTCTTTGTAGTAGCTCATAACATGTCTTTCCGTGGCGCTTGACTATTAGGACTCGATTCAGTGTATAACATGCATTTGCTACTGCCTCATTCCAGAATTGGATAGGCAGTTTCGAGTCCGCCAGCATAGTCCGTGCAGTCTCTATCAAGCTTCTATTTTTCCTCTCAGCAACACCATTCATCTGAGGCGTGTATGCTGAAGTGAATTGATGAACAATTCCCTTTTCCTTGCAGTATGCCTCCATCCATTGATTCTTGAATTCGGTCCCGTTGTCTGAGCGTACTTGTCTAACCTTTAGCTTGTAGAGAGATTCCAGAGTGGTGACTAATTCCTTGAATGACTCAAATGTTTCTGATTTGGATTTCAGAAACATTACCCAAGTGAACCTTGAGTAGTCATCAGTGACCACAAAACAGTACAGATCGCCTGCAATGCTCCTTGTACTGACTGGACCAAACAGATCCATGTGAAGAAGTTCAAGAGGAAGTTCTATTGAATGAACTTTCTTTTCCTTATGAGACTTCTTTGTCTGTTTGCCTTTCTTGCAAGCTACACAAAAGTCAGGAAGTTGGAAGTTCTTGACATTTACTCCTCTCACTAAGTCCTTCTGAATCAAGTGATTCATCTTCCTTTGACTAATGTGTCCCATTCTCCTATGCCAGGAGATTGAGTCCTTCTCAGTAGCTTTAGATAGAAAGCACTGCACTCATGATCCGTTGGAGCAGCTGTTGACAGATCCAAGACATATAGGTCCTTATATCTTGAAGCAGTCATCAGAACTTGGTCCTCTGGAATCATATAGTCTTTCTTCAGCACGTAACACTTGTTGTTGTCGAAGATGACTTTAAATCCTTTATCGCAGATTTGGGAAACAGAAAGCAAGTTATTTTGAAGTTGTTGAACGTAGTTCACCTTATCAAACTTAACTTTCTGATTTCCCACTTCTCCCTGTGCTGTGATGTATCCTCCCTTGTTTCCTGCAAAGGAAACATGCCCTCCTTTTATTTGTTTGACATTTGATAAAAGGGCTCTATTTCCTGTCATGTGCCTGGATGCTCCGCTGTCTATAATCCACGTGTTAGTCTCAGCGCTATACCGAACACCCTGCACATATCAAGTAAATGTATTAGTTTAGGTTAGGAACCCAAGCCTTTACTGTCTTGGGTTTCCCAGAGGCATCACACATCATAAACTCTACCCATTGACCTTTAGAAGGTGAGGGTAACTCAGATTCCTTCTTGTCATCAGTATCAGTCACACAGGTAGTCTTCTCTTTCCATAAGCCAGATTTGTGCAATGCCTGTTTATGATAAACAGTCGTCTGGCTTACAGGTTGGACTTTAGGTTCACTAGATCTTCTAGGTGGAGTTAGAGAACTCCTCTTAGAAGACCTAGGTCTAGAGTCCTGAAGATCAATCTTCTTCCTAGGTGTCTGATAGAAAGGACAATAGGAAGCAATATGTCCACATTCTCCACAGTTGTAGCACAATCTGCTATCAACTTATGATTTGACTTTCTTTGTGGAGAAATGCGTGACACTTTAGTAACATCAATCACTTTAGGTTTTGACTCTTGCATGTTTGATGTTTTCTCTGGTTTAACAAATTTAACTGTTTTAACCTGTTTAACTTGTTCAACCTTTTGGTTAACTGGTTTTGACTTGTAGCATGTGAAAAATTAACGTTTGAAGTTTTTGGGTTCTGATTTGACTCTGTTTGACCCTGACTTTAAGTTAACTTTTTCAAATTCATTTTCCAGATTAACACAAGGCAATTTACCCTTTGCCTTTGAAGTGGCCTCCTTTTGTTTCTGTCCAGATTCAGTAGATGAACATGATGTGTCTGGATCAGTAACAAGAGGAGTGGTCACCACATGATCCTTGATTGGGTTGTTGTTTACTGGTTTAGACTTGGTGTTCATCAAGGTCTCAGGTGGTGGTGGAACCACTTTGTAGCCTAATCCCTCCCCATTATTCTTTCTCTCACTAAGTGTTGAACTATGTGTGAAGAACTAGTCCAACTATGCAGTTTCTGTTTTAAGGAATTAACTTCTACTTCTAGAACTGCCTTTTGTTTCTTAGTGTCCTCTAGGGAGTTTAGATAGTACCTAATGTCATTTGATTGATTAAAGGCAACTACTTCGGTTTCCCTAAGTGCTTAGTCAATAGGTCTATCTTTTCTTTATAACTATGCTCATTTTGTTTTAGAACTCTATTGGCCTCAGTGCATAGTTGTAAGTCCTTTACTAAGTTATCATTGTGATCTAATAACCTAGCAAATTTTTCATCAATGCTATTCCTAAACATATCACAGTTAGAACAAGCATGATTATTAAACATTGGTCAGTTGTACTTACCTGTGTTGTTTCAGAAGAGTTAGCCATCAACGCAGCATCAGATCGACTCTGGTTCTGGTGATTCTGACTTTTCTGAATCTGACTTGGAAGTTCCTCCTTTGGTGTGTAACTGACTTCAGCTGCAGTTGTTTCTTCACTGTGTGACATTGCTATATCAACTGCTAAATCACCTTCACTCGCAGAATCATCATCAATATCTTCAACACTGGCAATGTTAGATTCTGGGAGACAAATCTAAAACTCCAGTCCTGTCCTTCATCATCATGAGCAGTCAAGGCTTTTGGGTCCTTGTTTGATGAAGTAGAACTAGAGGCTTGCTTGTCTTGGTGAGTAAAGGATGAGAACGGGTTCCCATTACCCGTCTTCTTTGGCTTGACACATTCCCTCTTGAAGTGCCCTTTCTCTCCACAGTTGAAGCAGGTCACTTTGCTCTTGTCAAAACCAAATGTGGTATCCTTAGTAGCTATCAATTTTGTCCTGTCTTCTTAACAAACTTCTTCGCCCTTCGGACAGCGCTAGCTAAGGCCCACATTATATCCATTCTTTCAAGCTCCATTTCATCTACCTGCTCGTAGTCTTCATCTGCCAATGACAGTTTCCAATCTTCCCAGCCACAAGTCCATCATATGAATGAACTACTGCGGCGAGAAGATCCATATGCTCTCGTGCTACTTCTACAGTCACATTACCGAGGTTCTCGGTCTTCAATTTAGTAGCACTTGCTTCTGATCCAATATAATGGGTACATGATGACCCTGACGTGTCTGATCCAGAAGTAGAAGCATGTGAAGGACCTGACGAGCTAGACACAAATGCTGTCTGGAGAGGTGCTCCAGATGTCTTAGCTTGAGGCGTGGCATTGTATAAAGCTGGGTTTTGTGTATATGAAGACTTCTGTGCTCTATACTTCATCCTTAGTGCTTCTTCACGCAGTCTAAGAATAAAGTCATTTATATCCAGCTTTATAAGTATTCCATTCTGTCTAAGATTAGACACGAATGAAGCCCACTTATCAGGCAATCCATCTGCGAAGTTGCTTACTTTTTCTTCCATAGTTGTTTCCACTCCATGTGTATGCAACTCGCTCATCAAATGGTAGAATCTGTCTATGACTTCATCTAAACTCTCGTTACCAATTGATGAGAAGTTATCGAATTCCTTCTTTAACTCCTTTGCTTGATTGCCTTTAACGATGCATTCCCATCATACCTTTTCTCTAGCTCATCCCACAGTTTCTTGGACTGCTTGTTCTCTGAGTACTGGTGGAATATGTCTTTGGGGATCGACTGAGTTATCATCGCATAAACTCTTTTCTCAGCATTATACTTTACTTTCTGTGCGTCAGTCATCCCACTTAACGTTAATTTACTCCATCTGCTCCCACCGGTGTACTATACCCAACCTCGATAGCTTCCCACAGATTAGGATCTACTCCATTGAGGTAGATCTCAAAACGTTGTTTCCAGTGAGGAAACTCATCTAAAGTCAAGAGCTTTGGTGGTTTATTGTGAATACCCACCTCACTCTCAAGCAGCAGCAGGTTCTGAATTCTTGAGTCCTTCCCCGCAGTAAAGGCTGACATCTGATCTTCCATGGTAATAAACTTAGAGTCTAATCAAATCAACTTTAACTGATGCGACTGAAGGATGCGAATGGTCTTATCGTGCGTATGAACTCTGCGATTGGTTCAACCGTGCGACTGAACAGGGCGAATGGTTCAGTCGTGCGAATGAATCTGGTGCGTATGAGCTATGCGAACGAACGGTTCAGTCGGCCGAATGAGGGTGCGACTAGGTCCAGTCGTGCGAATGAACACTGCGAATGAGTCTAGTCGTGCGAATGGGTCACTCGTGCGACTGAAGCTGCTGTTTTGCGAAAATTTCTAGGTTTGACGGGTTTCAGCCGTAAAAATTCGAAATTTGCAAGTCCAAATCGTCTAAGTCCGTAGAAACTGAACTTCAATGAGCAGGGAACGTCCAAGATCACTTTTGATGCAAAAGATTGCGTTTTTCGTGCAAAAACACAAATTTATGCAATCTTGATTGAATCAACACGAAATCAAGAGCCAAAGCTCTGATACCACTTGTTAGGACCTGGTATTTGAACGAAATACCGAGTGATTGCGTGTTAAACCAACTCAAATAGTGCGGAATCCTATTTGATTGGCGATCCAATCAGTGAGAACACACGATGAATCAATCAAGAATTGATATCAACGTCAGAAATCGATTAGGAACCGATCTGATGTGTTCTATGAACTTGGAGAACGATTTGGGAGGCTTCTGGACGGCTAGGGTACGTCTGGAATCGTAATGGGATGAATGCTTACGTTTTTCCACGAATTGGGTCTATATTATAGGTTAGTATTGTCAATCGGCGACTGGGCCATAAGTATGGTTCAGTCGTGCGATTGAACCATGCGGTTGATTCATCCGCACGACTGAGTGTTCAGTCGTGCGATTGAGTCAATCTTATGTGTCAATCATACGACTGATCCAGTCTCCTGGTTCAGTCGTGCGATTGAGTCAATCGTATGAAGTTATTCATGCGTGTGGTCCATTCGCATGGGCCATCCGCATGAGAACTTCATTAAGTTAAGTTTGAATGTTTTAATTATATAACATAATGTGCAATCATTCAAACATTCATAAACCCAATCAATTCAATCACAACTCATTAATGAAATATTAAACATTACAAGTAACAACCAATTCATATCATTTCATTAATCAATTACAATTACATCATAATCAGACAGACAAGTTCATTACATTACAAATCATGATCTAGGGACATACATGTATCAACAATTTCTCCCTTTTCAAAGTCTCCATCATACCCCATTAAGAGAAAAACTTTTTCTATGTATTCATTATCAAATACACCAGGGTGTCCAACTTCAACATCTCCCAGTTCTAGAACCCTTCTTATTGTTTGTTCATCAATTCTCAGCCTTCGATTCTTAACTTCTGCAATAATGCATTCACCATCTTCTTCTATATGTGCAGAATTCCAGAAATCACTGATATGAGTGCGATAAATCGTCGGCTCTGCTGATAGGGCATAGAATATCCTCGATCTTCTCAAATATCTCATAATTTCTTGGCATCCTTCTGACACATGATCGTCAGGGTTTAAGAAAGCACACACATTATGTTCTTTTACGAATCGTTGATCCATCTCTTCATAAGAAAAGATTTCGTTAGAATCACATTATTGATATGAGAATACGAACAGTTGTGAGATAAAACAAGAATCAACTGGTTCATTCTTGATGATTACGACATGTTTTACCTTAATAAACGCTGATTAAGAACACAACTATATGTTTGCTTAAGGTTTGGATTTGGTAAATTTTGAATGTTGAGGAAGTGGGAAAAGTTTTGTTGAGTGAGATTTTCTAGGTCTGAAAAAGTGAACGGAAAGTGTGAATAATGAATTTGACAAGTCAAACCTCATTATTTATACCCTCAGACATATTAATTTTCTCTGATTTATTAAGTGGGTCCCACATTGTATTCTTCCGTAGAAGTAATTTCTCATTAATTAAGTGGGATCCACAATTTACTCTTCCGTAGTACATCTATGGATCAACAACTTCTGCTGATGTGAAATTGTAATCATTAATTTATTGATCTTTATTCATACGTAGTTTACCAATCTACGGATAAACATTAAGATTGATTTACACACAGTTGTATGTATGGCCCAAATCCATTGGTTGGACCATTTATTGCTTTAGGACCTCGTTGGCTTTGCATACATGACAATTTAGTACAAGTCAATTATAAATTTTTACTAAAAAATTTCATGTATCCAACAGCTAAGATGATGCTCAGATTTCAATTTCTTCAAATTGATAATAATATAGACATTGCTGCTGCTGATTAAGATGCTTTTTCATGAATTCTACTCCCCCTAAATTTGTGATTAATGAAGAACTTAAACATTTATCATAAATTTCTTTAAGAGGAATAACATGAATTTGAACTATATGATAATGATCAGATACACATAGGATGGGATCATACTATGATGCTAAACCTCTTCCTGATCAGTTATGTTGTTTATGTGATACAAGAACAAGTTCTGATTGCAAGTATATTGTCCATATAAATCCATACAAGAGCTCATGTATCAACTAGGCATGCTGTTTATCATGTTTTCATATTGTTTTTGAAATAACTGTTATGGGCTTCACATTTGATTCACAAAGGTGTTGTCCTCCCTTTGCAAGTCAAATCATCACTTTTTCACACTTAAGACTATGTACTTTAAGTTATAATAGCTATCTTGAGATGTATTTGGCATCTCATTGATGCAATGTTGATAAAGCTCAAGATAATATACAGTTGATCACTTAGGATTCTTTTGAGAGCTTTAGATATGATCATCATCAGGTCACCAGGTCTTTACTCACGTGAAACAGAGGTGCCTTTAACCCAGGTCTTTGTTCACACAAAACAGAGGGATGATGAGGATCATGATCTTTTCACCTTTGTTACTGATATTCAGTATGGTGATCATACACCCAGGTCTTTGTTCACACAAAACAAAGGGAGTATGATTTGCAAAGATAGATAGTATAAAGTGTTTTACATAGTGTTTAGATGAATGATTTGATCACATTAGGATAAGACTCACTTTGTTTTCTCAAAATGAATTTTCCCACAGACAATTATTATAGTATTATGTTTTGCATTCACTCAGGTTTGTTTCCACTCAAGATGAACCTACTCACATATCAAGAAACTTGCTGAGATATATTGTTATTTGATTATTCAGGAATAGGCAAAGCTATAGTGTACTATCATTTCCCATGCATATGTCATACTGATGCATTATTACACACAGCGTGTTGTTTGTTTAGACTTGATTTAATCTAAGTTAATCATACCTAGAGACTCAATCAGAAAACTAAATCTGACTGAATCAAAGGCTTTAGTGAATAAATCAGCAAGCTGATTTGATGTATCCACTTTGACTAACTTAATCAATCCCTTTTCTGAGCAATCTCTCAGAAAATGATACCTAATCTCTATATGTTTTGTTTTACTATGTTGCACAGGATTAGGAGTGATAAACATAGCAGCAGAATTGTCTATATAGATTGAGGTTTGAAGAAAGTTGTAACCATAGTCAAGCAATTGGTTTTGTAACCAAAGTACTTAAGAGCACCCAGCTGAAGCAGCAATGTACTCAGCCTCAGCCGTGGATACAGAAACATTTGTTTGTTTCTTGCACTGCCATGACACTAGCCTGGGTCCAATGAATTGACATCCACCGGTTGTTGATTTTCTATTGCTGTTACATCCACGATAGTCACTGTCTGAGTATGAGTAGAGTGTAAAGTCTCCATCCTTGGGATACCATAGACCAAGTCCTAGTTTTCCCTTGAGGTATCTGAAAATTCTTTTGACAGCATTGAGATGTGACTCATTTGGATCAGATTGGTACCTAGCACATACACACACAGCAAACATAATATCAGGTGTACTGACAGTTAAGTACATAAGTGAACCTATCATAGATCTAAATAATTTTTGATCAATAGATTTTCCAGTGGGATCAGGAGCAATCTTATCAATTGTTGTTGCTGGTGTTTTGCATGAGGATACTTCAGCAAGATTGTATTTCTTCAGTATTTGATGTATGTATTTTTTTTTATTGATGAATATTCCATCTGCTTTTTGATGAACTTGAAGTCCAAGGAAAAATGTTAATTCACCCATTGAGCTCATCTGAAATTCAGATTGCATCAGCTCTTCAAAATTCACACACAATCTCTTATTAGTTGATCCAAATATAATGTCATCAACATATACTTGAACTACTAAGAGATCTTGATGTTCTTGTTTGAGAAAGAGTGTCTGATCAATAGTTCCTCTTTTGTAGCCATGCTTGAGTAAGAAAGATGATAGTGTTTCATACCATTTTCTTGGTGCTTGATGAAGACCATACAAGGCTTTATCTAGTTTGTATACCCTGTGAAGATAATGAGGATCTTCAAATCCGGGGGGTTGAGACACATAAACTTCCTCATCAATTTTCCCATATAAGAATGCACACTTGACATCCATCTGATACACAGTAAATTTCTTATATGATGCATATGCCAAGAACACTCTTATTGCCTCAATTTTTGCAACGGGTGCAAAAACTTCATCATAATCTATGCCTTCTTCTTGAGTGTATCCTTGTGCTATCAACCTTGCTTTGTTTCGGACAATAATCCCTCTATCATCCAGTTTGTTTTTGTATAGCCATCTAGTTCCAATAGGATGTTGACCTTCAGGTAAATCAACAAGAGACCATACTTTTTGCTTTCTGAACTGTTGAAGCTCTTCTTGCATAGCTTCAATCCAGCTATTGTCTTTTAAAGCAGCTGTAATGTTTGGAGGCACCACTTGAGAAAGAAAACAGTTGAAGAGACAAAGGTTGGTTGTACCACTTTGGTTCCTTGTAGTTCTCTTTTCAGGATTTCCAATGATATTGTTGAGTGGATGAGACTTATGAATTCTCATTGAGGGAGTTGACTCAACTGGAATAGATGATTCCAGATTAGTCATTTCCATTGCCTCTGACTGATTCATCTCAATTTGAGAATTCAAGAAATAATCAAATTGAGTCTCTGTTGATTGAGCTACAGAAGTATCTACAGTTGGATTTTGCTCTTCCGCAGGAACTTCTGCGGAAGTATTTTGTTCTTCCGTAGGAGCTGCTCCGGATACATTTTGGTCTTCCGAAGGAAGTTCTCCGGATGTATGTTGATCTTCCGAAGGAACTTCTCCGGATGTATGCTGATCTTCCGAAGGAACTTCTCCAGATGCATTTTGGTCTTTCGAAGGAATTTCTCCGGATATATGCTGATCTTCCGAAGGAACTTCGCCGGATGTATGCTGATCTTCCGAAGGAACTCCGGATGCATGCTGTTCAATTCCACATGTAATATCTGCTTCTGCTGAAGTATTTTCACCTGAAGATGGATGTATCCTTGGGGGATCAGCAGATAAAGTTACTTCAGTCATAATAGGTGGAACAAATGGATAGCATACTTCATCGGATCCTGCATTTGTCAAATGATCATAGTTAAAAGATTTAGACAAAGCATCTATGTCAAATAACCATGATGAACCTTTAACTGACTTAGTAAACACATTTTCATCAAAGGATACATTAGGGGTCTCTTTCACAATGTTATGTTGTGGAATATACACTCTATATGATTTTGATGTTGAAGAGTATCCAACAAAGAAACCATCATATGCTTTTTCCTGAAAATTTTCCTAATGACTCTTTTATGTTCAAAACAGTTACTTGACATCCAAATACTCTTAGATATCCTATGTAAGGTTTTCTTTTAAATAGGAGCTCATAAGGAGTTTTGTTATGTTCTTTGACAATTAATGTTCAAAACAGTTTTGTTTGTTACTTGACATCCAAATACTCTTAGATATCCTATATCAACATCTAAGCATGATCAACAATACCCAATCATCATAATCCATCAATCATCATGAACAAAAGTTTCCACTTTGGCAAGGTATGAACTAGACTACATCATACATAGATTTCTTGCACCAAAATCATTATCTAATACTCATGAACCATTATCAAGCACATTACATCACCAACCCTTTGCAATTCATTAACATTCAACATCAAAAGTTTTCTACTTTTGGCAAACTATGAACTACAACTTCCATTCCAAGGTTTCTAGCATTCATATCATCAATCTATCATACATACATCATCATAAACCCTTCAACAACATCATCCATCATCAAATCATCATATCATGAAAATAAAGTTACTATTATTAGTAACCTATGAACACAACCTTCAATTCATCAATTTCTTGCAAGATTAATGCAATCTAGCATTCATACAACCTACTAACCATCATACATTCATCATACAATCATCAATCTCATATAATCACATCAATTTCGAATTAGGGTTTATCTTGAATCAAAGTTCATGATCAATTCATCAAAAAACGCATCATTCTTACATAATCAATGTTAAACAACATGTATACTATCTAACTAACATACTAACATCAACAATAACCAATAATTCAACATCATCATCACCCATTAGAACCTAGGGCTTCGGCCAACTTGCAAATCCCACAAAAAACATCAAAACTAACCTTAATTCTAGCAAAGGAACACGATTTGATGTTGCTAACTTGTTGTATGGCCTGAAATCGAACCAAAATCGCAGCAAACACCTTGTTCTTGGCTGATTTCGAAGTGGAGAGGGGTAGAGGATGGGGGTCGCGGCCGATGGGGGTTCTAGGGTTGGGTTTTTTTGTTTTAATTAACTTAATTATCCATAATTACCCTTTTAACACTTATAATTTGTATTTTATAAAGTTTAAGCTTTTAAACTCTTTGTAAAGTGTTTTTAACTTAATAATATAAACATATAAACTAACGATAACAATTATATATTTTATATTTATAAAAACACAAGACATACGAATTAATATGCATGTTTCCACGTTACGTGATTAATTTCCTAATTAGTATTTAAAACACGCAAACATATAAGCATAATGCAATAATCATATTTTTATTATATTATTATTAGTTTGTCATTATTAATTATTTTAAAGTCACCAACGTTAAACGACAACTAGTGTGTGCTTACGACACGTGCATGCAAGACTTAACGGAACTAACGGAGTTTGGTAATGGAAAATTACCGGATGTCACATATATAATGTAGACACTGACTTAAATTTTACTTGGGTTCAAGTACTAATTAAAGTAGTGAAAGCATGAAAACAAGTTATTTAGGATATACTGTAAAATCTAAGAAATGACAAAAATATAATCAATCTTAATCCACCATACACGGAATGATTGATGATTGGTAAGGTAAACACACACACACACACTAGTCAAGATCAATGAACAATCATGTAAATAAAGGTTTCTTCTCTCATTACACTCAATTGGTTACAATTTTTATAAGATCAAAATTGATAAGTTCTCTCAAAACAAAAGCTAAGCAACTATATATACTACAACTTGAAGGTTTCGCTCCAGTTCCAATGTTCTCACTTTCGGATGTTTTTGCATGGATTGATATTCTTGTATGATCCTTGAAGTTTTCATATAACTTAGTTTTTGATTCCTATGCCTCTATGTTTAACCTTGTGAGAAATTTTATATTACAGACTAATGCTAACCAAAGATCTCTCAGCATGCACTAAAGTACAAGGAAGTACTTCGGAAGATTTGATAATATACAAAGAAAAAATAACTAAGTGTCAAATCTTTCAAAGCCAAAGACAGAAATTTTCCGAAGCCAATAGTGAAGTCTTTCGAAGCTTAAAAACAAAGTTTTCCGAAGCTTAAAGAATAAACTCTTCTGAAGACTAAGAAGACATGTGTCTACTATTACACTTTTGACAGAAGTAGAAGACCTTTCTGCCGCCAACTATGATGACTCACTAACTTATATAAGTTGGTGATTATCTTTTTATTTTTGTCAACTGTACATCATGGTATTTTATCTGTAACTTCCTACTTTAGTACTTTTATCCTTATTGTAATACAATAAGATGTGAGTTATGATATGTCATAGTCACATGTAAAAAAGCCAATCTGCCTTTTGACTTTACATTGATCTTGTTGTCTAGATTAGTGTCCAGCTAGCCTTTAAAGTATGGCCGGCTATAAGATGTAGTATAAAGTATCTCATGTACCAGTCTTAGGACTAAACTTTATAACACTTGTATACTATTTGAGAATAATATACATCATCTTTGAAAATCAATCTTTGTGTTCTTGAGTGTCCTTACTTGTTTGTTTATTGTTTCTTTGCCTGGTTCCCTATTTTATCTAGTAAGTGTGTTATCTCCAACTGTGAAACTATTATTAAAGCCTTTAACCGGTCGTGGAAACCTTTACAATTGCCCCTAGGCTCGATGAATTGAAGCAATCAAAAGTCAACATCAACACACTTATAATCACCTTCATAAGCATACATTCTTTTCTCCAATGATTTATTTATTATCCATTGCAGGATCGGGTTTTGTCACTTAACACTTGTAATTCTCTCAAACTCACTTATGATATCACTCAAACAAGATGAAGCAATGCCTTTAACAAGAGTTGATAATAATATAATAAGTAAACAAAGGAACAAGCAGAAGTATTTTCAAGGTACTTGTATATATTACTTCTCAACTCAAGATTACAAGACACTTACAAGCATACAACAAGAGTTACAATGAGAAACTATATATACTAGATCCTACAGCCGATTATACTTGATACCAGCTGGAAACCTACGACTAAAGCATTTACTACAATGCTATAGTTAAGGTATCTTAGATAAAGTATTATCTAAGATATGGTAGTCATGACATGTCCATGACTTACCTTTTGTCACCAACTAAAGATGGCAACTGTACTTAACATAAAAAGGTAAACAGTAGATTAAAGTATGGTCAACTACATGGCTTTTGAGAAAACTCCATGCAGTATCTCAGAGATTTGCAGCGGACTGTCAGACAGACCATACTTATGTCTACTGGATAATAGAAGTGTCTTCCGAAGGTTAACTGGCTTCGGAAGAACAAGTTCTTCCGAAGCCACTTATACTTCGGAAGATGCTTCTATGCTTCCGAGGCTTTGAGGACTTCTTTATACTTCAGAAGTTGACTTCAGAACTTTGTCTTCAAGTCTTGATTCTTCGGAAGTAACTTCTTTATCTTCGGAAGTTGGAGTTTTCCTTCGGAAGTGTATTTTACACTTAGACTTCGGAAGAGCTCCTTCTTCCTTCGGAAGTCCCACACTTGGCTTCGGAAGTCCTTTGTATGTTGTACTCAAAATCTTCTAAGTGACATGGTTTTGGTTGCAACAGCCTCTCTAGATCCAACAAACTCCCCCTAGGCTGATGCTACCAAAACTTCACTTATTTCTACTTCTCAAAGTTTTCAGCACCAGGGACAAAAGATATTTGTCTGTCTCTCTGTTCTTCCCAGAAGTGGTGCTGAGAAGCTTGTACAAGTCATTCGTGGATAGGAGATCCAGTCTATCACTTTGAATGACATGTACCCTTTGTTGTGACCCCCTGAAGAGAGTTAGTTGACGGGAGTTGTAGTCATACTCCCATCTAACTATGGACTCAAGTTCAGGACCTTCAACCATTTGAAGAAAGGCTTTGCCTTTGGTTGCTGATCCTTTCCTTTCCTCCTCCTCTCTCAGTTTTGACTCCTCTTCGACCTTGCTTCTGGCAGTGAGCTCGGCCATGTGAAGGCTGCCTAGATGATTTCTGATGTGGGCAGCTACATCGGAGTTTGAAGGGTTGGAGAATGGTTTCTCTGCTAACTCAGCAATATCAAATCTGCTTAAGTGTAGCAGAGATGAGGCATTCAGCCTGTTAATCTCACCATTCTCTCTCTCAACAACAAAGTTGTGAGAAGAGTCTTCGAACCTCCACTGGACTATCTTCTTTCTAGGTACAAGAGGTTGTCTTGGTACCCTATCTCCTTTCTTTGTGTCCAGCAGAGTCACCAGCTTTCTCCTCAGCTTCTTTTCTTCCTCATTCAATGTATCTGAATTGAGGCCAAGGAGTCTTGCAGCTTGGTCCAAAGTTCCTCTGGGCAGATCAAGAAACTCATCTCTTGTGAGGGAACTTGAGGATCCATCAACATAAGTCAGGTTGACTGAATCCTCCTCACAGGAGATGTCGCTCAGAGTAGTGCAGTTGATGAGCTTAGTTTTGATTGCCTTGAATTCCTCCATAGAGAGATGTTTGGAAGGCTGAGGGGATGGTTTGATTGGTTGTTGGGTAGGTTTAGGAGTTTGGGTTCTGGCTAAGGTTTTAGGTTGGATGATGGGTAGTTTAGGTGGTTGAGGTGAAGGAGTTGGTAGATGTGATGGTGTAGGTTCAGGGGTGAAGGGTTCAGGTTCAGTTTTGATTGGGAAGGGAAAGGGTATAGGTTCAGGTTGAGGTTGGGTTTGGATTTTGGGCTGAGAGGTGGCTTTGAAGGTCATCCCCTGTCCCCTTCTATACATCTCTTTTCTTCTCCCCGCACGAATGTCAGCCTTGATGTCACTGACATGTCGTTGGAGAGTCTTCTCAGACATTGGACCCACTTGCCTGCCAGAGAAGCCATGAGCTTTAAGATAGTTCTTCATCCAAGCTTTCTCACCTATCTTCTTGGCGGCAGACAGTCCAGCCTCTTCTTCTCTCTTCTTTTTCTCCACCAGCTTCTCCCTTGCAGCTCTCTTTCTCTCCTTCTCCATTTGATCTTGCTCTTTGTTGAAGAGCCATAAGATCGTATCACTATTGTGTGGAGACAACTCCTCTTGAGAGAATCCTCTGGAGAGTAGGAAAGTGATCCTTTCTCTCCTGAGCTGCAGATCAGCTTCTCTTTCTTTTCTCAGCCTTTCTTCTTCCAAGGCCAACCTTGCAGCCTCTTCTTTTTGCTGTCTTTGCAGCAAGGTTGCCTTTTCAAGCTCTATCAGCTCCTCTAATGGTAGCAGGAGTACATCTTCCGAAGCAGCCCCTAGACTGACAAGTCTATCAATTACCTCCACTCTTCTTCTATTGTTGACTGCCTCTTGGTTGGCTGCAGCTGCTTTTGTACTTGCAGCTAACAGTTTCCCAGTTGGCAGTCTTCCTTTCCTTCTGAGCTTCTCCAACCTTTCTTCTTCCTGAAGCTCTTCCGAAGTCATCTTCCTTTTGCCTTTTATGTCTTCGGAAGTGCTAGACTTTGGTGGTTCTTGGATAGAAGATCCAGGTTGGGTAGTGGAGGTAGGAGCTGAGGTCAATGCAGATGTTATAGCTAATGGTTGGCTGAGAAAGTCCTCCCTATTAACCTCAGATGCAAGTTCCAGAATTGCATCTGTGACTATTAGATCATCGGAAAGAGAAAATAGTCCTTCCGCAGCAGCAATCTCAGCTTCGGAAGTTTGTGTTGGTTCTTCCGAGGCTTCGAATTGTGCTTCGGAAGTTGTGAAAACACACCTTCTGTCCCAACTGTTTCAGTTGCTGGGCCATCAGTCCTAGTTTCCCCTTCGAAATCAATCTCAGGTTCCACTTGGGCCTTAGGTTGACCAACTTCCTCAACAGTGGTAGGAGGTGCATTCAACCTCTGAAGCTCTTGAGCTCCAAAGTAAATCACAGACATATCTGGACTGGGTTGTTCAATCAGGGACTCTAAAAGGAACTTGTTGAAGATCCTATTTAGATCCTGAAGCATCCTTTGATCCACTTGAAAAACAACTGGAGGAGGCTCAGGGAAGATGGCAGCTTGTTGTCTTGAGCTCAAAGAAGTAAGAGCTTGACTGATGGTATCCTGTCTTTGGCTTTGTCCCTCAACATTCTCCCCCTTTTTGGTAGCATCATCTTGAGAGGTAGATGAGCTAGAGGAAGAGGTCAAGGAGACCTGAACTGGTACATGCTAGTTTGGCCTTGAGACTTTCAATCTCAAGTTGCTGAGTGGCAGACCTATCCTCTAAAGTCTTAACCTTTGATTCAAGGTTTGAGACTTTAGAAAGTAGGTCTCTTATGGTGAGTTGCATACTTCCCTCATCTTCTTTTGAAGAATCACGGGGAGATGAGGTAACATACCTGGTATGTTCATCCTCACCACCAGATGTGGTTTCTTGGCACCCTGGTTTCCCTTGCACAATGATGTCTCTTTCAGAGGCATCATAGGGCATGGTTGCCGTAGATTCAGTCTGACTGTCGTTACCACTGTCCTGAGGATCCATTGAGGCTCCTTCAGTAGTGGCAGCTGAATCTACATGAGTCCCCTCCACATCAGTGGGACTCACCTCAGTAGGGCTTTGCTGGTGTGGGCTAGAGACAAGAGGTTTCTCTAGGCTCTGTTGATCCTTAATAGGGTGTAGTGGATCAACTTCATCGCCTTTGAGAGACATAGTCTCTTCACCAGCTCCGGTCAATAGGTCAGTGAAAGAAAAGGAATGAAGACCTAAGGACCCGGGACTTTGATCAATGTCAAAAGGCATTGAGCTGTCCCTTGGTGGCTGCTCAGGGGAGTATAGAGACTCACCCTGAGGGCTATCAGCTGGGGTTTTGGGCTCATGGGTCTGAGACTGAGGAGACTCAAGACCCATATTGAGGTCAATAGTGAAGGATTGGTGGACCTCTGGCTGAGTGGGAGCCCCTTGTTCCACTCTAGCCTTTTTGGTTTGAAGAGGAGGGGCTTGTTCAATCAGAGTAGATTGAACAAGGGTTCGTTTGGTACGTCTCTGGTAGGTGACAGTGATGGGAGGAGAAGGTAGATTTGGAATGGTGAGGGTAGTTGCTGGTGTGGGTTCATCACCTGTGGGGTTAACAGGGATGTCACCAGGAGCCGTTGGCTCAATCATACCTGGAAGTAGTGCGGTATCCCTTCCAGTGTAGTTGGTAGACACTCTCTTCAAGACTTTGAAGATGGTCGGCCTCATTTGGGGAGCAGACAGAGCAGCTGCACAGACAAGCTTACCCTGATCTAGCTCGCAGTTGATTATGTGCTGGAGAAATCTGGGATACATAAAGAATGTGTCCCTTTGCAGATTTCCCATAAGGTTAGTCAGCACAAACCTTGAGTAGTTGAAGCGAAGGCCTTGTACCAACCCGTGAACTAAGCACCCGAGTTCATAGGGAATTTGATCCCATCCCCCGGATTTGTTAGATAGACAGTGAAGAACCACATGCAGCAGGAACTTCCACTTGTAGGAGAAGTTGAATTTGTAGACTGTTGACCTGCTTACATCTCCACCGTATCCCATTTGGAGATAAGAGCTATCTAACTCAGATTTGGGGAATTCCGTCGGTGCGCCTTCATCATGGAGCTCAAGATGCTCCCTGATGATTTGTTCAGTGATGACCAACTCTTGGCCACAAACACTTGACCTAATAGCACGAACCCAGTTTAGGGTTTCAATCCGACCATTTGCCCAAAATTCGGACATTTGGTTGGAGTAGATGGTAGGGTTTACGGTCAAGGCTGTGTAGTATGAAGATTGGGCTAAGAAAGAAATGATATCAGAGAAGTCAGCATCCCTTGAAGAGTCAAGGAGTGCGACCTGGTTGTGCTGAGGGTTTAAGGCCATTTGAGAAAGATAGCAGAGGAAAAGTTCTGAGTAAGGTAAATTGGAGAAGAAGAAAGCTTTTAGGGCAGTGAATTTGGTAAAAAGAGTGTAAGTGATTAACCGGAAGTATTTAAATGGGTGAAATGGCGGTTTAAAGGGTGGTTTGGATAAGATGATGTGAGGGTTCAGTGGATGATGTGACAGGGGCGGTAAGGTTAGACCATTTAAATAATCCGACATCATTAACAAAATCTTTACTTTTTACAGAGTGGGGCCCAAAAGATTTCCGTTACACAGTAAAATCTTTCTTCCGAGCATAAAGTATTTCCGAAGGTAATGTTCTTCCGAAGGCAAATGTACTTCCGAAGGTAAATTGCTTACTTCCGAAAACACATGTTGCTTTCAGGTGGAATGTATTAAGTGCTTCGGAAGTAGATCTGAGATGAACTCAATCGCTTCTTCCGAGACTTAGTACTCTTCCGAGAAGAAAATTATCCTATGAGAAATTTGCTTCGGAAGTTATGCTAGATATCTTCCGAGGGCTAATTTCTCTTCGGAAGAACTTATACTTAGATAAATAAGAAAGGATCTTTTGTAACAGGGCTTAGATTGTATTGACATAAGACTTTACACATTAAAAGGTTTTCAATTGAGATTAACTAATCAATGTTTATCATCCCAATAGCTGTAATGAGATATTTAAATCTTTGTTCATCAAATGCTTTGGTGAACAAATCAGCATATTGTTCATTTGAATCAACTTTGATTAGTTTTATAAGATTTTTCTCATGAATATCTCTAATGAAATGATACCTGATATCAATGTGCTTTGTCTTAGAGTGCTTCACTGGATTTTCAGTGATGGATATAGCACTGTTGTTGTCAATGTGGATAGGAGTGCTCATGAAGTTGAATCCATAGTCAATCATCTGGTTTTGAATCCACAGCAGCTGAGCACAGCAACTTGCAGCAGCAATGTATTCAGCTTCAGCAGTTGATGTAGAGACACAGGATTGCTTTTTGCATTGCCATGAGATGATCCTTCCACCAAGAAATTGACATCCACCTGATGTTGATTTCTTGTTGATGTTGCAGCCACCATAATCACTATCAGAGTAACCATAGAGATTAAAATCACTATTTCTTGGATACCAGAGACCTAACTTAGGTGCTCCTTTGAGGTATCTGAGGATTCTCTTGACAGCAATTAGGTGAGACACCTTTGGAGCAGCCTGATATCTTGCACAAATGCAAGTTGCAAACATGATATCAGGTCTACTTGCTGTGAGATACATCAGAGAACCAATGATTGCTCTATACTGATGTTGATCAGTATCCTCCCCCTCAGAATCAGGGCATAAATCATGGTTTCTGGGTATGGGTGTCTTTGCTGCTTTACAATCCTTCATATCAAATCTTTCTAAGATATCATTGACATACTTAGATTGATTGATGAAGAACCCTTCCTTCAGTTGCTTTACCTGAATTCCAAGGAAAAAGTCCATTTTTCCCATAGAACTCATCTCGAACTTCTTCTTCATAATGCTCTCAAAGTCTTTGCACATTTGGTCATTTGAGGAACCAAATATGATGTCATCAACATAGACTTGAACTAGCAAAATGTCTTTCCCAGACTTTCTGATGAAGAGAGTCTTGTCAATGGTACCTCTAGTATAACCATTCTTCAGAAGAAATTGAGACAATGTCTCATACCACAGCCTAGGTGCTTGGTGCAGCCCATATAGAGCTTTATCCAACTTGCACACATAGTTTGGGTGCTGTGGGTCTTCAAATCCTGGAGGCTGGCATACGTAGACTTCCCTATCTATATCCCCATATAGAAAGGCACACTTGACATCAAGCTGGTAGACAGTGAAATTCTTGGATGCAGCATAAGCAAGGAAGATCCTAACTGCCTCAAGTCTTGCAACAGGTGCAAAGACATCAGTATAATCAATTCCTTCCTCTTGAGTGTATCCTTGAACCACCAGTCTTGCCTTGTTCTTGATAATCAAGCCTCTGTCATCTCTTTTGTTTCTGAATACCCACTTGGTGCCTATAGGTACTTGACCAGATGGTAGCGGACATAGGTTCCAAACCTTTTGTCTTTTGAATTGAAGCAGCTCCTCTTGCATTGATTCAACCCAGCTACTATCTTTCAAGGCATCTTCCACCTTCTTGGGTTCCATTTGGGATAAGAAGCATGAGTACAAGCAGACATTCCCATTGTGAGTTTGTCCCCTTGTTCTCACACCCTCAGAGACTTCCCCTATGATGTTTTCAGCTGGATGAGTATTGTGAATTCTGAGTCTTGGAATCACCTCCAGTTGCAAAGATAGGTCCAAGTTGGACATATTTTGCTCAGGAGCTTGAATACTTGGTCCAGCTGTTGTTTCAATCTCATTCAATGAGGACTGATTGAATGAAAGAGAAACATCATCATTTCTTTGCTGTGAAGCATCATTAACAGTTGCCTGTTCCTTCAAAATGCTGCTTCCATCAGCTTGGTGTTGTGCAGGATCACCTGAGGAGACTTGAAGATCATCAGGTGAATCCCTTGTTGAAGTTCCACTATTTCTTGAAATGGTTATGCTGTCAGATCTTTCAATAGTGGGAACTTGATTTGTTGTAGCTCTTGGAGAACTTGGAGCAGGTCTGGGAAGCTCAAACAGTTGATCTTCATCAGAATTGCTTTGAGCACCTGTTCCAGCTGAAACATTCTCACAAGATGGTTTAGAATAGTTTGGAAACAATTCTAAATCAAAAATATGATCAGGGCCATTCCCCCTAACACAAGGAGTGTGCTCATTAACTACAATGTTGGAGGATTCCTCAAATTGTTGGTTTTTAATATTATAAACCCTGTATGCTTTAGAATAGGAGGAATATCCAACAAAGATAGCATCATCTGACTTTTCAGCAAATTTTGCCAAATTGTCTTTTGTGTTAAGTATGGTACACCTGCTGCCAAAGGACCTTAGAAAGCCAATGAACGGTGGCCTCTTGTTCCATAACTCATAAGGGGTCTTTCCATGTGGCTTTACTACAAGAACTCTGTTCTGCACATAGCATGCAGTGCTGACTGCCTCTGCCCAGAATGTTAGAGGCAGCTTTGAATCAGCTAACATAGTCCGAGCAGCCTCAATAAGTGTCCTATTTCTCCTCTCAGCAACACCATTTTGTTGAGGAGTTCTAGGAGCACTGTATTGTCTGGCAATCCCTTTTGAGTTACAAAATGAGTCAAGAACAAAGTTCTTAAACTCAGTCCCTTGATCACTTCTAATTATTTTAACCTTGTGATCAACTTGATTTTCTATTTTAAGAATAAAAGATTTTAAAGTTTCAGCAGTTTCATCTTTAGTTCTTAAAAAGAATACCCATGTAAATCTAGTAAAATCATCAACTACCACAAGGCAATATGATTTCCTTCCAATGCTCATTATACTTGTGGGACCAAATAGATCCATGTGCAATAAGTGTAATGGAGTAGTGATAGAGTTAACAACTTTGGATTTATGAGAAGACCTGTGTTGTTTCCCTTTCAGGCAAGCAACACAGTTATCTTTGCAGAAAAATTCCTTTTTAGGCAAACCATGTACCAAGTTATTTTTAGCCAATTTATTCATTGTCTTAAAATTGACATGACACATTCGTTTATGCCATAGTGTTGACTCATCACTATCAGCTTTGGAAAGAAAGCATGATACTTCTCCCATTGGGGAAGCATTGTTCATATCAAGCTTGTACATATCCCCTCTCCTGGGAGATCTAAGAAGCACCAATTCCTGAGGAATTGTCATCCCAGGTTTGAGGATGATGCACTCATGTTCTGTGAAAAGCATTTGATGCTTTTGATCACAAAACTGAGAAACACTTAACAGGTTGTGTTCAAGCTGTTTGACAAAATTAACTTTGTCAACTTTTAACTTTCCATTGGATATACTTCCTCTGCCAGAAATATATCCTCCGGCCTCACCTCCAAACTGGACAGGACCTCCATCATAATGTTGAAATTGTTGAAGGAGAGATCTGTTCCCTGTCATGTGCCTGGAGCATCCACTATCTACAATCCAAATGTTGTTATTCTTGTCATATGGATGTCCCTGCACATAAGGTGAGATAATTAGTTTTGATTGGAAACCCAAGCCTTTTGGTCTTGGGTTCTTCCAATGAGAGTGACATGATTGAACCAAAATTTATGCATGGGGGTTCAATAGATGTCTTTGAAGAAGAGGTTTGGGCTACAGCATCTTCCTTGATCTTCCATTCCATCCCTTGGTTGATCATAGAAGATGAGCTTGATGAAGCTTTTGTAGCTTGGCATTCTTCCGAAGCTTCTTTCTTTTCGGAAGAGACCTTCACCACCTTTTCTTCCGAAGCAGTCTTCTTCTGGGATGGTTTCAAGGGGACTCTTTTGTGAGTCTTTGCAGCTTTCACTTCCGAAGCCTTTTTCCTTTCGGAAGAAGAGTTTTCTTCCGAGAGAAGCCTTGCTTCGGAAACAAGCTTTCCCTTTTTCATCACTTGAACCATTTGATATGGTCCAAATGTGAAACCTTCCCTGACTCCTTCTCTTTTAACATTATTTGCATAATGTGTGCTAGCAGGATTGTAGTAACAATCTTTAGCCATGTGTTTTGCAGACCACACATTATGCATGCAATGTTAATTTTCTGGGAATTAGAGGGTTGCTGTTTCTTGTTCTTTTTCTCCTCATCAGCAACCTTTCCCTTTAACTTCTGATCCTTTGGTAGGATAGGAGTACTGGTACTATACTCCTTTCCTGAATCAGAAGGTCCAACCACCTGAAATCCTGCTGATATGAATACACCCTTTGCTTTGGGTCTATCTTCAGCTTGGATTCAGCCACCTTCTTGGCAGTTTTTCTGGCTGCTTTAGCCCTGCTTCTTCTGGCTTTGGTGGTCAGGGTTTGATCATCATTGGCTGGGAGGGCACAATTACCTGTTCCTTCCCTGTGATGGTCATGGTCTCCACAGTTGCATCACTCTTTGACTCTTTACAAGGTGGGTCAACAGATGGAACCTCTTGCTCTTCAGTACCACACCTTGGTTGTCTTATAGACTCATAAGAGTGTGGTGGAGCAATTTCATTGGTTCCCAACCCACTTTTGTTTTGATAACAAAGTTTGGAGTGAGAGGATGATGCAAGTATGGCTTGGAAGTTTTGCTCAGAAATAGCATACTTCCTGGCTTGAGCCTCAGCTGTGACAAGCTGGGCTTGAGCCTCAGTCAATTTGGATATTAAATCCTTGATTTGAGTCTTGTAGTTGGTGTGTTCATGTTTTAAAAGAGATACAGTTTTCTCTAACTCCTCAATTTTCTTTTGGTAGTCAGATTCAGCTCTTTTAAAGTCAGATTTTAGCACATTTAAAGACTCAATATCGGATTTAATTTCCATATTGTAGTCCTGGTACAATTTAACCTTAGCAATACAAGCAGGGGTACAGAGATGTTCATATACCTTATTTTCATCTGTTCCTGCCATGAGTGCTTGAGCAGGAGTCACATCTTGAACCATAAAGCTCCAGTCAACTTCTTGAGCCATGCTGCTGTTTCAGTTGACTTTCCGTTGGGCTTTGGTGTAGAAGGATGTGTGGAGGCCTGTGAGGTTCCCGGGTTGGACTTGGGAGCCTTGCATTCCCTTGCAAAATGGCCAAGCTGGTTACAGTTGTAACATTTAGCCTTGCTTTTGTCAAACCCAAACTTGCTAGTGATTGGGTTTTGAGGGAATTGCCTTCCAGTTCTCTTAAAGAACTTCTTCGCTCTGTAGGTTAGAAGAGCCATTTGCTGGACAATGTCCACATACTCTATGTCATCTGGACTGAAGCACTCAAGATCATCAAAGCAGAATTGATGATCATTGGAGTGTCCACTCCCTGAGACAAACGCACAGCCCTCCTGAAAGGAGCTTTGCTGAGCTTGATGAGACCTTGGAGTCTCAGGGAATGTGATGTAAGGCCCAGATGAACAAGATGGCTGCTGGGTGTATGACAGGTACTGCTGAGACTGGGAGATACCTGAGCCTTCAGCAACCATTAAAGCGTTGCTAGCAGGAAGGCTCAAGGGTCTGCTTGCTTGGTGACCCTTCTTACTTTCCATTTCCAAACGGTATCCATCAAGGATCCCATAGAGTTCGGTCATGGTGAGTGTGTTTAATTCTCTGTTCTCTTAATGGAGACACAGTAGAAAGTCCACTCATTGGGTAGAGCACTCATGAACTTTCTGGTAAGGTCTCTAAGTTCTTGAGTGATTCCCACAGATTGGAGGGAGGAGATAAGATCCATATACCTGAAATATTGCTGGCTAAAAGTTTCTCCAGCAACATAGGTGAAGTTCTCAAACTGCTGCTTCAGTGAGTCCTTCTTTGAATCATTAGAGCTTGAGTACATTTGAGCAAGAGCATCAAAGAGTTTCTTTGGCTGACTTACAATGCTCAAACCCCACCATGATGAGAGTTTGGGATTGCAGTCATGAGAACAGTCATAGCATTGCTGTCTATGTCAAGCTTCTTCCTGTCTTCATCGGAGTAGTCTTCAACGGCCTTCTCGATCATGGCACCGTTTCACCAGCACTTTTGGCTTGTACGGGCCATTAACGATGGACTGCCACATCTTGCTATCCTGGTATCTGATGAGCCTTCCATTCTTCTGCTCCAAGACCTGAAGTTTTCAGGGTCGATGATGGGAGCTTTGGTCATCGTTCCCATTTCAACTTCAGATTTGATGAGGGCCATTTTTGAGTGAGGTATAAGGAGGAGTGAAAAACTGGTTGATTAGGATGGTAAGATCTCACAATCAAGAGCCTAAAAAGCTCTGATACCAATTGCAGGATCGGTGGGTTTTGTCACTTAACACTTGTAATTCTCTCAAACTCACTTATGATATCCACTCAAACAAGATGAAGCAATGCCTTTAAAAGAGTTGATAATAAATATAAGTAATCAAGGAACAAGCAGGAGTATTTTCAAGGTACTTGTATATATTACTTCTCAACTCAAGATTACAAGACACTTACAAGCATACAACAAGGTTACAATGAGAAACTATATATACTAGATCCTACAGCCGGTTATACTTGATACCAGCTGGAAACCTACGACTAAAGCATATACTACAATGCTATAGTTAAGGTATCTTAGATAAAGTATTATCTAAGATATGGTAGTCATGACATGTCCATGACTTACCTTTTGTCACCAACTAAAGATGGCAACTGTACTTAACATAAAAAGGTAAACAGTAGATTAAAGTATGGTCAACTACATGGCTTTTGAGAAAACGCCATGCAGTATCTCAGAGATTTGCAGCGGACTGTCAGACAGACCATACTTATGTCTACTGGATAATAGAAGTGTCTTTGAAGGTTAACTGGCTTCGGAAGAACAAGTTCTTCCGAAGCCACTTACTTCGGAAGATGCTTCTATGCTTCCGAGGCTTTGAGGACTTCTTTATTCTTCGGAAGTTGACTTCAGAACTTTGTCTTCAAGTCTTGATTCTTCGGAAGTAACTTCTTTATCTTCGGAAGTTGGAGTTTTCCTTCGGAAGTGTATTTTACACTTAGACTTCGGAAGAGCTCCTTCTTCCTTCGGAAGTCCCACACTTGGCTTCGGAAGTCCTTGGTATGTTGTACTCAAAAATCTTCTAAGTGACTTTATTGGTTTTGGTTGCAACAGCCTTCTCTAGATCAACCATTCCATCCATAATTGAAAAGCTGCTATATAAATAAACAAAATTACAACAATATGTGAATCATTACTTTATATGTTATGTTTATTACTTGAATATGGGATTAGGTTGATTTATTATTATTATTATTATCACATGCTAAATTCTCCATTGTCAAAATACGACCAATTAACTATTGGAAAGAGACGCTTGAACATATGGATAGTAATATAAGTGTAGGCACCCTCATTCCCTAGGCAAATTGAGTGCATTAGTTAACAATCACCTATATTGCATATTTATTTCTCCAACAACAACAATCAATACTCATGATAAGTATTGAAGGGTTTTTAGTTTTTCTTTGGATGTGGTAGTTTTGGATCAATCTTTTACACATTTAGGATACAACGAAAGATTGTTTAATATAAATTTATGATTTAGGTCCATATGTGTAATTTTAATTTTATAACTTAAGAAAATGATGTGGAACAATATTTTTCTGAATGTATTACGTTTAGTATTTCTCGTTACCATGTGTTCATTTGATACAATTTTGTCAGTCACTCATGTTTCCGCCTTAATGAGGGTGTGATAGAAAGAGTGCAGATAGGTTTTATGTGATTTAACACCTATCCTGATGACTTGTCGTAGGTATAGGGTAACCCTAATATGACGTCTCTTTTTAAAAGAATTCAAAAAAATAAATAAATAATCTATACGACTGCTAGGATAGACTAGGATTTTTTTATTAAAAAAATTTAAAAATAATTAAATGATACCTGACTTATACTGACGATATGTCGTCAGGATAGGCTAGGCATACGCTTTCTTCCCTTCTTTTTTCTTTATCTACAGAACACAAATGTAAAATATTTTTTTTAATGTATATCGATGACATGTGATTGATATATTTTTGTTATAGAGTGGTCCTTATTTTTCCCTCCATCCCACCCAGCCTTGTATCTTGTGTAAGAGTTTCATCAATCAAATATTTTATTTATTTATTGCGGTGACATGTTGTCGCTATATGTTGACCTGTATGCGATCGCTATAAGTGTAATCACTATATTCTAATTGTTGTAGTGATATAAAGTGAAAAATGAATCTTGAATCATGGATTCTTGTATTAAGATTCATGTGATAAAAAAGAAAGGACAATCATTAGGCACACATCATAAATCAACATATGCCACACCAATTGAAATATGGACTGCATGTTATTTACCAAACGATAAATGTTTAACCCTATAAAAGTATATAACTATTGAAGCCTAATGTATAAGTCATCAATGCGTGCTTGTTTCAACCTAACTATGCCATACTCTAGGAATGACAGTAGTGGAGGAGGGATGACAAGAAAACTTCACATGGAAACTAATAAGAGAGAATGGAGAAAACTAATTTAATTAGGTCAATGGACCACATACATGGTCCATGACTCATGACATCCCTAGACCAAACCCTCTGGACCTCTGGGAAATGATTGTTCAATTTGAAACAAGATTTTATCTGTTGGGATTAAAAATCGATTCTGATTCCCAACTTTGTTGTTTATTTCACCTCTAACTTGGGGACCCTTACGATTTGGCTTTGAAGTGTTGTTTCGGAAGGCTTTATCCATTGGTAAGTCACTTCTCATATATACCCTACAAAAGAAAACTCAAAATTGAACAAATGACTATACAAATATATTTTTCTTACTTTCTATCCAAAAAAGATAAAATAATTAATCCAAGTTCGAGTTTGAAAAGTTAATCATGAGTTGAGCTTAAGTTCTGAATGTAGAGCTCAAAATGAATCAAGTTGGAGTCAAGCTCAAACCCTCTTAAGTTAACGAGTTGAACTCGAGCTCAAGTGCTCTTAAGTTCTATGTGGCTTAGATGGGCCCGTGTTTGGTTTGGCTAGTTTACCTCTGGACCCTGGTGGTAGCTAATAGCCAAGCTTTGTGGTCGCCTTACTAATAAGAATCTCAAAGTCTTTTTTATTCATTTAGAATTGCTAATATTGTTTTGTATAGAAGGAAACTATAGTTAAAAAGTTTATCCTCAGTGTTGGATACTTTAGAATTTTGAAACTCGAGTTTGTTATATTTTGTATGTTATCAAGCTACTTAAATCATGGGTTTCTTTGTATGGAACAGAACCTAATTTGTTTAATTGTATGTAATTGTTCTCTTAACTGACTTATATTACTTTAAGTCGTCCAGTGGTGTATGTTATATTCAAACTGTCAAGTTTCAAAGCGTCAACTATAAGATTGAAAAGCTATTAAAATTAGAATACAATAGAAAATAACTAGACGTGTTTATATACCATTGAGACAGATTAAACGATCCAAGGTTTGATTTTGAGAATTTGGTTGTTTAAGGGCGAGCGAGTGTGTGACTAGCGGATTTGGAAGTTTGAACCTTGTAAATCGAACCCGACGTCCCTTTAACTTCTTTTATTTATGTTTTATTCATTTTTTATATATGCATTTATGTATATACATTATATTCAGAACTCATCTTTATCAATTTAAGTAATTTTAATACAAACTAACAATTTATAAACATAAAAGCTAAAGAATCAGTTCAGACCTTTTAAGCATCAAACCAAATTATCAAACTGCTAAAACTAGCCGATCTAACAGACCCGCCAACCTAGACAGTTTGGCTTGTCTTCTCCTAAAACAGTAGTTAACAATTTTGCCTAAAGCTTTTAATAAAAACAGCCAAACCATACCCATGGACACCCCTAAAATCAGTCGGTCGAACACCAAAATCTTGACGTGCGTAGACATATATGGCCAACACATAAGCCTTTGTACTTTCTACTTGGGTTGTTTAGAGAATGTAGCCTATAGTTGTTTGGTTGTTGCACTAAGCAAGAACACACACACACAAAAATCTCACTTAAAAAGAATAAAACAATACAATCTTCCTTATATCTCATCTTTTATTTTTATTAGTTTCTTCCGATAATTTGAAAAAACAGGACTAATTTTAATAAAAATAAACGACTGAGTATGTTATGTACTTCAAGCATCTCACAATTTCATAAAAAACCCAAACCTGATCTTTGATAACACACCGGTGATGATAACACACCGGTTATGATGATGGTGGTGGTGGTAATGGTGTTGGAAACACCTTCATCACTAGGCATATGCTATAGAGGGTATTTTTCCCCGAAGATCATTGACACATCATCTACTCATCATGAACAATTATTTTATTTGAGTTCCAGACTATCGGTTGTTAAGTGCCCTCGTTTAAAACATTCACTCCATATTCCACACTTACTAAAACATTATTATGTTGGAATATTATGCACAAATAGTAATATATAGTTTGGTTGTCATTGATATATATATGATCTTAAAAACACATACGTTAGACGATGACAAAAATATGTTACAGAAAAAGTTTAAACACACATGTGATAAAAGATTATAACACTAATTATAATCTTCGAAAAAATATTAATTATTGTTATAAATAACTAGAATTAATATGTAATGGACTTAATTGAGTATTTGTATTTAATAGGTTATATTTAATAAAAAAAATGTGAGTTAAAATAGTCCAAAACAATTTAAAACCAATTATCTATTACTTGAAGTTGTCTTTGCCCGAAGTAAAGTTGTTGCAAAAATATCATTAAAAATTATTCTTGATCTGAGGTCTCTGTCACTAACTTTATTAATCAGAAAAAAGCGAAGTTGTTTGCTTGCAAAAAAAGGTTGCTTCGTCGTTGTAAGGTGTCATTGATCGGGATTTTGATCACTCACCCCATTGTTTGTTTTTGGATTTCTTTTCTCTTACATCTGTATCCTTTTAAAACATCTTTCATATGATCAAAAGTGGTTTCATGATATTTTCTTCAACTTCACTTAATATTGTTCTATAAATAGATAAAGAATCCCCAACGCATTCTCACTTTTATCATCTTACAAAACGAACTAAAACCCGATAAACAAATTAGCCTAAATAATTTACTGAACATCAAAGTGGATTTGAAAATAACAGGTCTACTCATAAAAATATATTATAATGTTACTTTGAGCTTTCAATGTTAAATCAAGTAAAAATGGCTATCTGGCCAGTAAGGTCCGATGTTCGATCTAAACGATTTCAAAAGCCTTAAGGGTGTTTAAAAAGTTTAAATTAGTTTGAAATAGTAGCAATGGTAATATAGGTGGTCAAAAACGTTAGTTTGAGCTTCAGGTCTTGAGTTTGTATACAAAAGGTTACTGGGTCGAGTTGGTCCCAATTTATGGTTATAGTCTAAAAGAATAAAATGGATTAAAGCACTTGAAATTAGTTCAGTTTATGCTAATAATATAATTAAACCGTAAACGGGCTGTTTGTTTTGTCAAACTAGACTCAAAATAGTATGTGGGCTCTTTTTTGGGCCGGTTCGGGCCAAATACTAGTCTTCGGTCAAATTGGTTGTTGAATCAGTCGGGTTTTAGCTTAAAGATTATCTCAAGTAAGACTAAAACATATATAACAGATGTAGTCATGTAGAATACAAAGATACCTTGTTTTGACTCGTTAGAGATTGCATATATATAGTCCACAAGGTTTCACACTTTCTCTCTCATCCCGTTGATTTGTCGTTACGTTGTGTTCAAGCGGATCTATCCATATTTTACATGTACACTACTCATAGACTGACTTATTGTATGGTTACTCATCTTGGCATTCATGCTTATGCAGACGCTACCTAGGTTGGTTGCCATAGTGATCATAGATCTACCATAGGATATTATGTTTTTACTCATTTTTTTAATTGGAGTTCTTAGAAACAACACATTGTATCTCTAATACAACGCAGTGGACATTCCTGATCAGCCTATTAACGACTGGCCTAGAAGACAAGCCAGGCTGCCAGCTCTCTTGTTGGAATAAACATGTGGTCTCCAACCACCTGTATTTAATTAGGAGCATTAGCATCCCATGTTTCCATGTTTTGTCATGCATGATAGATAGTGGTAGAGTAAATATGTTTTCTTAATTCTAACTGTTGAGAATAAAGTACATCGTTGGAACCTGCATATTTAAGTACTTTTTTTCATTGGAATGAATATATCAGAAAATTTCCCCATATATTCTCTTTTGTTTTCTTGATTCTTCTTGGAGTCTAAGCCCCTCTAAGGGTTATCTATCATTTGGTGCTTTCATTCTCGTCTCACATGCCGCTATGCCTCCTAGCAAAGATTCATCTTTCAACTGAAGAAATCGTTACCCCCACTGTAACCAAGCAATTGACCTTATTAATAGCCGCTACCATCGCTACGTCAATCCAAAACTCATCCTGTTTTTCTGATCTCATCCAAGCCACACAAAACCTTAACACCAAAATAAATCACTTGCGTGATCAAGTGGCCTCCGACTCATCCACCGGCCTAAAATCCCCACCCCAACACTGGTCACCACCACGAACAAATAGCCCACGACCACCCAAAATCACCATGCCTTTTTCAGTGGCACCAATGTCTTTGACTAGATTTTCTAGGCCAACAACTATTTTTTCTACTACCAAATCCCAGCGATCGAAAGACTGTCACTAGTAGTGTTCCATTTCATTAGAGATGCACTCTCATGGTACAAGCACTTATCCAACAATGAATTGCTAGGCACTTGGAATACATTCAAACGAGAACTAGAATTATGTTTTGGACCATCGGCATACGTGAATCATGAAGCTACCTTATTTAAGCTACGTCAAACGACCACGGTTTCAGCTTACCAAACCGAGTTCAAACGTGTAAGCAACCGAGTAGTAGGCCTTTCATAACAGGCTCTACGTAATTGTTTCATATCGGGCCTTCAATCCGACATCCAAAACGAGCTTGCCATCTTAAAACCCACAACCCTCCACCAAGCTTATGCCTTTGCCTGTTTGGTTGAAGAAAAACTTCAACAGAGCCCAAAACCAAATCCCAATTCATATACAAACACCACAACCTCATCTTGGACCGCACCGTCACTGTCCCAACCACCATCCGCAACCACCTCTACAACCACCGCACCATCCTTGTTACCTTCCCCACCCAAACCACCATAAAATCTTTCCTTTACCAAATCTCTTTTGAGGCACTCTCCAACATAGAGAAGATGGCTTATGCTTCAAGTGCCCAAAAAATACTTGCCGAGCCACAAGCGCTCAGCACCACTGTTCATGTTAAATGTCGATAATAATGAACACATCGCTACACATGAACATGAACCGAAACCACAAACGAGGGATTCTACTCCACCACAGTTTCTCTCCAAATGGGATGCAGTATATCTTGGCGTCTCGTCCCTACAAACACTACGGATCACGGGGCACATCAGAGGTGAACCAGTGACTTTTGATTGATTGTGGTAGTACTCATAATACCATTCAGCCACACGTAGCATCGACACTCCATCTGGCTACAAAAGAGATCACACCATTCTTGTTAATGGTCGGTAACGGGGACCACATCTCTTGCCAAAGCTACTACCCTCATGTCACGTTTCAATTACAGAAAGCTCGCTTCAAGATACCTTCTTTATTTTACTCGTTGAAGGCGCCAGTGCCATCTTATGTACGGGATGGTTGGGCACTCTTGGAAGAATTTCAACCACCTTCTCCATTCCAGAGATCTATTTCATAAAGGAAGGTACAACCTGCATTTTGGTTGGTGAAACACTGAGTCAACAAGTTTCTTCTAGTACATTGTCCACTCTTTTCAAACATTGGTCTATTGTAGCACTACACACAATCACCCTTGATTCCCCTACCCACCCCATCAACCCACCACCTCCTTCCCATGTAGACCCCATAATTAACAATCTCATCCGCTCTTTCCATAACCTTTTCATCAAAACAAACACAATACCACTTAACCAACCCCATGATTATCGCATCCCATCGCATCCCGTTACTGGATGAACCAAACCCGTCAACTTCAAGCCGTACCGCTACCCACACTACCAAAAGTAGGTCATGACAACCCACACAAATGAGATGCTACAAACATGTGTTATACGATCAAGTCAAAGTCCATTCTCCTTACCGGTTCTAATCGCTAGAAAAGAAAGATGGCTCTTGGAGGTTTTGCGTGAATTATCGGGCCTTAAACGCGGTCATGATTCATGACGTTTTCCAATACCAACAATTGATGAGCTTTTAGATGAATTCCACGGCACTACGGTGTTTTCAAAAATAGACCTACATTTAGATTATCATCAAATAAGGATGGCGGAAAATAATGTTCATAAGACGACATTCCGTACAACCGATGGTCATTATGAATTTCTCGTCATGCCATTCGGCTTAATAAATGCCCCACCAACACTCCAATCCACGATGAAAGATCTATTCCTCCTGGTTCAGCATCGGTTTGTTCTAATCATTTTTAATGATATACTTGTCTATTGTAGCAACATGGAACAACATTATACTCGCTTATTTTTTGTATGTTGTCACATAAATATCATGCAAAACCAACATAGTGTGTATTGCTGTCCATGAGATTTCATTTTTAGGCCACCGAATTACTCGAGACGAAGTCGCTCCAGAGCAAGACAAGATCCAAGCAATTCATCTGTAGGCACTACCACACTCCTTGACCACACTTCGAGCGGCTACTATAGATGCGTTGTTTCCAATTATGCAGATATAGCAGCCCCATTAACTAATCTTCTCAAACAAGAAGAGTGCAAATGAATGAATAGGCTCAGGAAGCAATTTTGCGACTAAAAAATAGATGGAAGATCTTATCACATCAGCTCACCCTGATTTCAACCAAGC
>CM046030.1:305391-337891 GCA_025215565.1 Flaveria ramosissima | reverse complement strand
CCAAACACGGCATGAACCTAAAATAGTCACACAAACCCAAAAAGCCCACATTGAAAAAACATGACCGTTATAACCAAAGGAAAAAATGCTTTATTTTATTTCATTTCTTATTAATACTTTATATTACAGATTTAAAACCAAAAAGGCAAATGCATATTAAAAAATGTTGTAATTGTTAAACTTTTGGTATAAAAGATCTAACCAGATTAACTTGTAAAACACAACATATATTTTTTTAAATTACAGAAATAAATGGTTAAATAGAACAACCCTCAAATCTTTCAGGTTGACCCGCACCCGGCGTGTTTAACTAATCATGTTTAGTGGTTATGTGTAAATCTGACCTAGATCCGTTTACACTAATCCAAACCCACAAATTCCATGTTAGGTTCGTGTCTTTTATATAATTCACATCCATTAGATTCAAAATCCTATAAATTTAATAACTAAGAAATAACTACATAGCTTTGTTATACCTTCTAAAAGACACAGGCACAATTCCAGCTTTGTACTTAGCAATTTTCAAGAAAGCAGGTTGAGCCATGTCAAAATGTTGGAGCGGCGGGTTGCACCACCCGCCATTGTTGTTGGGCAGGTCGAAGTTGGGTGGGCAGAAATTCGTGGCAGTGATGGTGACCGATCCAGGAAGGCACCATTTTGGATCATTCACACATTTCATCTCATAACAACCCCCACAACTTAGTCCATTGTTAAAAAGCGCGGTACTAAGTGCCGCAGTGTTTGTACCATACCCTTCCGCATACAAGTTTCCATAACCACAAGCCCCACCTACGTAAATGCAAACAATTACATACTGTCTAAATGGGCATACAAAATATATCAATTTAGTTACTACTAATCAGTTGCGACTATAAAAACTTTAAAACATACCCATTGTCCCAGAAGCATCACCGCCACCATAAAACGTGGCGTGGGCACTCCGCCAGCCACCATAGCTGGCGGTTGTGGTGTGGATAAGGGTGGTGATGAGCAAGAGAAGCATAGAGACTTTCATTAGAGTCATGTTACAAAGATGGGAGTGAGTGAAGAAAGAGAGATGGTTTATGATGAAAGTGAGGTGTTTGTTTGTATTTATAAATAAAACAAGAGACCCAACAACCACCGTGTGGTGGAGAGACACGGCGGAGCCGGCCAGATTCCGGTGGAGATGAATGAGGCCAAAACGCACATGCGGTTGTCTTCATGGGGTGGATGTTGTTGTGCTACACATGCGTTTTTTATTTGTTATGTAATAATTAAATGTTAAGATTTGCATGATTAAATCAGGATGTTTGTTTGGTTCTATTGATCACAATAATTTCAGATTCGCATTTTCATATGAAAACAATACTCACATTTTTCAACATCCAAGTGCAAAAAAAGAGTATTTTGTATAAAAAGATGTATCAAATTTATTAATTATGGTTAGAGATTAAAATAAATAACCACTATGGACAACTCATATCACCCAAACGTGAAATATGCAGTCGATTATTTATATTTAGTATATGTTATGTCCGTAACCAACATGAGATTCATGTAACAGTGTTACAAGAAACATTTTTGAGGTATAACAAAAATGTAACGTGTTAACAAGATTATAGATGTTCACATTCATAAATGGATTTACAAAGTGCATGTGTCATAAGTGCTACGGTAAAAAACATTTTTGTGTTTTATGGTATCAAGATATTCGTCTATGAATTATAAAGATGTTCAAAACCCGTTTCACATGTTATATACACACCTTAAACTTAAGTTTCATGTGTTATATGTGTATTTGACATTTGGGTGAAGTCAATTCACTTAAAATTTTTAAAGGATAGAAACTAATTTAAAGAATCATGTATCAATCAATGTTTATAAAACTGTTTGGTGAATATATAGAAAAACGAAACATGAAATTGGAGTTTGGGAATCTCTTTTAAAAATAACATAAAACCGTAATAATGTTGATTATCATATTACGTAATAATAAGTAATTAATTCCCTAATAAAACAAACACATGATGTTTAAAAATTATTACGATGGTTGGAAAATGGACACGTATCTAACATCGGAATAGTTTCATGTGTGACATTACCTAGTTAATTAAAGGATAATTATTAATTAATTTTATTAAGTAGTTATAGATCAATGTTTCATTGAAGTTAATATATGTTTTAATGGATTAAAGTGAAAAAAAAGTCTAATAAGATAACATATGATCTCTTATACCAACTGTTACTGTTTGTATTAACAAAAACACTGATATTGTTTGTTTTAACCAAAAGATCGTATTTACTTTCTATTATTAGAATCCTCAGCTCCCAAATGATCAACTTGCTTTCACTAAAAACACTCAACTATAAATATTTGTTTTAACATTTATTATGTCTTATTATCTCTTATCACACATCATCCCCGATTGCCACACTTTAAAACAAACATTTTTTTTTGCCGTTTCCTCGTAAATTTGTCTTTATATTATTCGCAGAAACTAGATGCACCTTGCAAGTTGCAATCACATACTCCCTTCTCGTAAAAGTACGAGCAAGGCAATAATATAAATAATGGGAAAATAAAATAACTTAATTTCTTGGTAAGGTTAACTATAGGTTGGTACATAAAACAAAGGAGAGTAATTGTATATCGATTGTGTATAATAAGGTTACAAAGAAGCTTTATATGCAGGAGCGGACCTAGGTTGAAGGGTGGGAGGGCAGCCACTCTAAGGACGTGGAATTTTATATAGCTTGGAAGTTAAAGATATGTTTTATGTTTGTGTTCTAGTGAGATCCGACGATGGCAGGTAGCTCCGGTGGATCTTGGTGGGAATAGTGGTCGTTGCTAGGGCTTTAAAGAGCAGGTTGTTTTAACTAACGTTTCTAGCATCTGTAGTTAGGGGCCTACAGTCACGGCTAGGGTCTCAAAGAGCGTGTTGTTTCTAATACTAAATTCCAATGTTGCTAGGGTTTAGACAACTATTATGCGTGGGTGTAGTGTGTGGGCTTGTGGTGGTGGCTAGGATTTCGTAAAGTAAGTTGTTTCATTAATAAACCTTGATTAGAGTAGCTTATTATTGGTACTAGACTCTAATGGGAGCAGACAGTTTCTGCTAGTAGATCCTAATGAGAGTAGATTGTGTCTACCAAGGTTTTCGGTGACTCTTATGAGCTGTCTTGTGGTGGCAGCTAGCGAGGAGTTCTCGCGACTATTTTGATCGAGCAACAACTAGCGTTTAGAAGTGTAGGCAACATCTCATTATGAGGCACGACATGTGGTGGAAACTAGTGTAGGAGGAACATAACTATGCTAATGATATAAACCAAGAATAAATATATTACCCTTTACCCTATATGTTTATAAACCAACTAAATGAATAGTGTTCTACCTCTTCCTCTGCGTCCCGTACAACCACCTCCTCCGTCAATATATCACCGCCTGATGAGGCGGTGGCTTTACTAGGGTATTCTGCACGCCGTTTGGGATTGATTGCGTCGTCGTCATCGTCGATGGCTAGGTGGCCGAGGAGTGATCTTCAATGGTAGGTATCCTGTGTGCTTTCGGACATGTCCTTCCATAGTGTGTTGCTCGAGGTGTAACTGGTTAGGTTTTTTCATTGTCCCGGTGGCCATGATGATCGAATTTTAGTTGCAGATCTTGGCAAGGCATATTTTGAGGAAGGTAGGTCGGGTATTCCACATGCAACCTCTTTTGCAGCCAGCTGCGGTCTCGTAAATTCATTTGAGCCTTTTTAACTTTATCCTTAATCCAAAAGGTCTGGTGATGACATGCTTTCCTGTGTGAATATATTTTACTTTTTGAGTTATAATTTTGTTTTAACCTACGTATAGTTCTGCTGACTATTGATTTCAACACCAACAAGATTGCTATCCCTACAATCGCTCATGCTCAATATAAGGTTTGTGTTTTGGATGTTTATATTTTACGAATTAGAGCACGGTTGGAAGTTTTTCTTAGCAAGGGCTATCTTGATGGTAAATTCAGTTTGAATGTTGTGTTTACATTAGTTATTGTGATTTCAGGTGTTGATCAGTACATGTTCTTATTGAAATTTGATTTGCTTCAGCTTTTGTCTAAGTTCTGTTTCTTATATCTTCATGTCCTTGTAAGTATTTTTTACTAATTAAGTCAACAAAGACCTTTGTTTGGTATGATTTAATAGTTTTTGGTTGGTCATAATTGTAATTTCTTTGGATTTCATTTTGAATTATTATATTGCAGTCCTGTGTGCTGTACTTCTCTCCATTAGATGGCTGTTAAAGTTATAGCTCATATGTGTTATGTTAATATTCCTGATTTTAAAGCTAAATTGCATAGCAATGGTTAGGAAGGTCTATAATGTTTTTGTGGTTTTAGCTAGCGCACTTAATCTATCTTATATTATAAAGTTCTAAAATATAATATTTCCTTCGTGATAGAAAAATGTGTTTCAAGTTGCTGTAAAAACACTTGGTTTCCGGATTTTTATGACCAATAATTGAAATCTTTAAATGAACATAAATAGACTTGAACCAGGGTACGTCTACCCATTAACCTACTAAAGCAGTTATAGTTTATTATGGAGGCCATGGGTAGTTAGAGTCAATTGCTTGTAATTTGTCCTGTCAATGATAAAAACAAAAAACAATGAAGGGTACGAACTTGGTAAGAAACTATCATCTGTTTTTATCTCATTTCCTTGAGTTAAGCTTTTCTTCCTTTGCTAGCTCAATTTTGGACAGCTGCGTGGTGATCTTAGAGGCTCGAGAACTTATAGTGGTGGAACTGTATCTATCTGGGATTTGCAAGACCGTTGCCCTACGATTGTGAAGGTGGTGTACTTGTATCCTTCTCCATTGTAGTCTGTCATTGAATATTCATGTTATTTGATATGCGGGTTACAACAGTTTTAATGTAAATTTAGTTCAGACACGAGTCAGGTCGATTGTAATCTATACGTTATTACGATGCGTAAAATGCTGCCGCAACCGCGGCGGTAAGAAAAAACTAGTTATAGTTATTGTGTAAGGTATAAGATTACATAAGGTCTTTACATATAGAGAATAATGTTATTGTTGAATACCTCTAAGATGTGGTAGTTATATAATTATTCTAATAACCCATGAACCCGAATAAGCCATGTGTATTCATGAGTTAGCATGAACACGACCTGTTTAGTCGGACTTTGATATGGCGCACATTACATGTAAATACTTTGAATTCTAAATTTATATTTTTATTTATATTTTCAAGCATTCTATTAAAAATTTGCAAATTTATATTTAAATTTTTTAAAAATTTTGGTGTAAAAAGTATGCAAATGCTTTAGATTATTAAATTAAATATGTTGACACGAACACGACTCATTTACCTAAATATGTTCTTTGAGCCAATCGAAAAATTACTCAAATTTGTTTAAACTAAACCCAAACCATAGATTACCAAAATCGTTTCTAATGCAGTAATTACTAAAAAAATTAAATGAATTTTAGTTAAAAAAATTAGATTTATAATCACTCTCTCTCAATAATTTATATCCTTGATCTGGGATCAATTAAGAAAACAAAAGGAATCTTTCATATCTTGAAGTTAAAGAATGTGCGTACGAAAAAAATTTGTATTTAACTCCAAATAATGCTTTATATGAATGGGACATCATGCATGTGTTGGTAAATTACAATTGTTATATAGTAACAAAACAAGTTTCATATAAACTGCATCGGGCATCATGCTTGCCCTAAACTGTTTTATGTACTTGTATGTATATAAGTGTGTCTATATATACACACTCTACTATAGGAAAAGAAAATCATAGAGGCCTATCACCCGACCCGGCCGCCTTTCATCGATAATTACTGACAGGTTGCCGAGTTTGATGGAGATCGCATGCAAGTCATGTTATAAAAATTGCATCTTACTGTGCAATAATTAAGTTTTTAATCTAATTCTATCATCCATTTTCCTTTACTTTTACAGAATAATATATCCTAATGTTGTCCATCGGTGTAGGCCCATATGTTTCAATGGTCCCAAGTGTGTTTGGAAGTATGTCCCTGAGGACCGATATCAACTCATATTCGACAGGTTTTGGGTAATTATATATTTAACTCCTGTTACTTTATAAACATTTTTAATGTTATATCCATAAATTTTAACTAAGTTTTGGGTGGGTTACAGATATTGCTCTTGATTTTAATCTGATCTTAAATCTCTTCAAATGATATTACTTTACACAGATTTCAGTTTTGTAAAATATTTGTAATGTTTATAAAATATTTATAGGAAATGATTTTGTTTGATTATAATTGCACTTATGCACATCTATTATTATTTTAGAAAATTTTTGTGATCGTTCTGGTCTTTCTCACTCCATGTCACATTTGCTTTGTCAGTAGTCATCTTGATTTGCATGCATCGTGTGTTAGTTTTCTTCATTAGACTTTGAGGTTTATATATGTGTGATTACTTGAGTGTTTAGTCGCATTGGATAGGGAGCGGATGTTAACCTGTGTTTATTGCGATAACTCATTAACTCAATAATAGCTCTTGATTTAATATAAAAGGGAAAACTTCACAAAATAGTAATCAAGTTTTAGTAGTATTCTAATCAGGTAACTTATTTTTCTAACTATTTCAATCAGGTCATTTAACTTTGATTTAGTGTTCTAATCCTATGTAATTAACCTGATTAGCAGGTAATTGTTTTTCTAACCATCTCCCTCTACCTGCACCATCGACCACCCTTATCCACCACAGCTCCACCCTCGAAGACCCCTCTCCCTCCACCTTTGACCACCTCCGACCAATCATCACTATCGTCCCCCCACCATCGCCGCCCCAAACATCTACGACCCACCCAAATCCCCGCCCCCTCATCTGTAACCCACCCAAAACTGCCCCCATCACCTTTGACTCCATTACTTGTGACCCCTCCATCTTCGCCCCATCATCTTCGACCACCATCACCCACCCAAACTTGAATTTTTTTAAGTTTTTTACCTGCTATTCAGGTTAAATGCATAGGATTGTAACATCAAAATACACTTTAGTGACCTGATTGGAACAAAAAAGTTTATGAGTTACCTAATTAGAAAAATTTTAAAACTTGGTTACTATTATATGTAACATCCTGTAATTTTAAGTTAATTAAAAGTTAATTTTGTTAAGTTTCTTTTAAGGGTCATTATTTGTCTTATATGTAATTGTGGGTTAATTGTGTTATCTTTTAAATTTTGGTTTTAATTTGTTATTAAAATGTCAAAAATTAATAATTAAGATAATAGTTAAAGCTAATGATACTAATGTTATTAATAAATTATATTTGTTGTAATGACAATTAAGATAAATAACAATCACAACTATGATAATAATAACAATCATAATAATAATGATAACAATAATAATAATAATAATAATGGTAATAATAATAATAATAATAATAATAATAATAATAAGTAGTAACACTAAACTTTGGGGATTAAATACTTAATAAATTATAAAATCACTAAGTTAAGGGGGTCAAAATGCAATTTTTAAAACCTTAAATACAAAGTTGGTGCATAAAGTGATAATTATAAAACTACAGGGACCATTTCTGTAATTAATTAAAATCAAACCCAACCCACCGCCCCTTTCCCCCGTTTTTCCGGCAATCACTTCCGGCCAAGACCCGGCCGGCTCCGGCGGCCCCCGAATCACCAAAACGCTCGAAATTCCGACCCCAAACCGCTCCTAATGCTATCAATCATCATCTCTTGTGGAAGCTCTCTGTGCAAATAATTGAGTTATCATCAACATTTACACCATTGTTGCATATCTATTTGGCCGCGAGTTGTTCTTCATCTTGTTCTCATTGATTTTAAACTTCAAACGGGTAATCAAACACATGTATATGCTCGGTTTTACTTGGGGATTAAAAGCCCCAAGTTTAATTTCGTTATCACAATCGATTTGGGGTTCGATTTGGGGTTGGATGAATCTAGGGTTCATATGGGATTTAGGGTTTTGCTTTAGTTGGTATTTAATAATTAAAACCTGTGTTTTAGCAGGCTTAGGCGCCCGCGCCTACTGGTTAAACACACACACACCCATCCTTGAGGTCCTGGGTTCGAACCCGGGCTCCCTCAACCTTATTTTTTTTAGGTTTTTAACCTTAAAAAAATATAGAAAACCTTCTAAAAATTATAGAAAGTGGTGTTGTAAATTTTATTAACTTTTTAAATTGTTTCATTGTTTTCTACAGAATTTAACACTTTAAATATTATATTTTTTTTTATATAAACAAATATTATGTCTAGTTTATTTTTATAAAAGAATAGATTTTAAATGATAGTTTAAATTACTTATTTAGTCACTATATATTTTATAGTGATGGATTAATCATGATAATTATAGAACTAAAACGTTTATAAATATTTTGTAACTAAATTTCACAAATTATTATAAAGGATTTAATTCCTTTAAAAATTTTATAAATATTTATTCTGCAATTTATTATTAAAAATATTCTTATATTTTATTTAGAGATTCTAAAAATGGATGTTATAGTTAATATATATATGAAATTTAGACTTAAAAATACTAGTTTATTATTTCAACCAATGTTTACTTAAGTTATTGTTTAAATCATGATCATTTCAAGTAATCACTCAAATATTATATTTAAACTTTAAAAATCATTATAAACGATTTAATTCTCTTTCTTTATATTTAAACATATAAATAATGTAACTTGTACATAAAATATTTATAAAAATGTCCCAAATTCCCAAATTGAACCTTAGACCTCGTTAATTTATTTACACTTGTTATTAAATTTAACCTTGTAAATATATATATATATATATATATATATATATATATATATATATATATATAGGTGCCTTGTGACGTGTTATCTTGGAACGACGCCTATCATTTATCTTATTAATCGTCATTTTTTTATACTTATTGCCATGTGAGTTTTCCTTGTCCCCTTTTTATAATTTCACACTTATTTGGGGTGAAACACGATGCTTATATTACATACACGTTTAAACATTTGAGACTTGTAATGCACATGCAATTCTACTTATTATTTGGTCATGGTTATTTGTGTTTGTAAGTGTTTATATGAGATACATAGTTTGTTTACAATCATTAACTATTGCTAGCCTGGCGACGTCTTAGATCTTTGGGCCTGACAAGCCTATTTGGTGCTAAAGTCGAGGTATTGCCGACTCCTAGGGGCCGTACGCTTGTGCACTAGGGAACCAAATACACTTAGCCAATCTTTTATACTTGTAATCAAGTCGAGGTTTGGTTGTAACGATATGTGTTCTATAACCTTACTAGCTTATAATCCATGACATGAATTGCTACTTATAATCTTATTATGTATGAAAACTTGGAAACTCACCAACTATTTTTAGTTGACTCTTTATTTTCATCATGTTTCAGGAAATCCCCAAGTTTAAAGTGGACATTTGAAGCTTGCAATAAAACTAGGACTTGGACCTAGTTAATTAAATAAAACATTATGTTATGTTTGAGTTATGTTGAACTTATTTCTTTTTGTGACTTATGGTTGTATTTCGTTTTAATACTTATGATAATTATATTTGCAATTTAAATATAGCGTTATGTGGCTGTGAACAATTTTAACCCTCACATCTCGACGTTTCCGCCATCAAGGTTGGGGTGTGACAGATTGGTATCAGAGCCCATAACTATAGGGATTTAGGTTATTAGAAATGGTGACCTAGACTATAGCTTATGCATGAACCTCTTAGAAAAATATTTATATTCTTGGAAATATATATATTGTTACATGCTACATAATGCTATACTTTACTTATGTGCAACTTGATGCCTTAGCATAGGTTTGCCTTGAAATTGTTTAAACTTAGTTACTTGTCTCCCTAAACTTACCTTTGACACTTTGACTCTCCCCGAAAAATGAAACTTCTTAATCTTATTCTCGTCGACACGTGGAATTGTATACTTATGCTTATGACTTGAATCCTTAGACTTATGTCTAATCCATGTAAAATCTCATCAAGGTTTTGATTTCATAAACCTAAGATATTTGTGTGACACATAGACACCTGTATTCTGGATTTCCTGGAAAAAGGCCCTCGGGCTAAGGCAAGCATATCGCATAAATCCTACGGGACTAGTTATGCTTACCTGGGGATTTCTGGGATGAGTGATAAACTATGGTCAACATACACAAATCTCTAAGGCGAGTGGGTCAACTTACCTTGACGTGTCAACGTTTTCAAATGGTAATGCGTTACCAAATGGAACCATTACATGTGCCTTACAACTTTTGCCTTATCCTTGTTGAACTATGATCCTTGTTATTCCAATTCTCGTATCTAACTCATTTTGTATATTCCAGCATGTCTCGTCATCATGGAAAGCGTGGAAGTTCCGATCGTAAACTAGCCGCCATGATTGCTCGTCAAATGGTTGCTGTCATCCCGACCATGGTTGCTGAACTTAATAGTACCTTACTGACCAATTGTAGCAACAATGGTAATGGTCATGGAGAGAACAGCAACAACCAAAATGGGAACAACCAAAACGGGAACAATCGAACTTGCACCTTCAAACACTTTAGTTCTTGCAAGCCCACTAGTTTTAGTGGCAAGGAAGGAGCCACTGGTCTTCTTGAGTGGTTCGAAAGCATGGAGAATACCTTTATCAATTGTGAGTGTCCCGAGACGCTCAAGGTTCGTTATGCTACTAGTGTGCTCCAACAAAGGGCACTTACCTGGTGGAATAGCGAGAAGAGGAACCGTGGACCCGAAGCTGTGCAAGCACTTACCTGGGAGGAGTTCAAGAACATCGCCATCGCGAAGTTCTGCCCACGAAGTGAGTTGCAAAAGTTGGAGGAAGAGTTTTGGAACTTAAAGCAAAATGATGGTGATCATTTGGCCTACTCAACTAGGCATCATGAGTTGAGCTTACTGCTGCCTCACATGGTCGACACTGTCCCCCGCAACATCGAGAAGTTCATTAAGGGGGTACCACCCCAAATTCAAGATGCTGTGGTGGGTAGCCGACCCACAACTTTGGAAGAAGCCATTACTATCACCGCTCAACTCACCGAGAACCATATACGAGCGGGCACCATGTCTGTGAAGGGTGCAAAGAAGGTAGAGGAGACGGCTACCGAGGCTGTTAAAGAAACCAAAGCTGAACCGTCTTACAACAACAACAACAACAGCAAGAAGCGCAAGTTCACACCGGCGCGCAATTATGCTGTGGCTGCACCCAAACAACCCCAAAGACAACTTGTACCTGCGGCTGCACCTGTGGCACAAGTGCCTGGGGCTAGGGCTTATGCTGGTCCTCAGCCTATGTGCAACATTTGTAGGTACCATCACCCGGGAAATCAACCATGCCGTATCTGTACCTTATGCGGTAAATATGGTCACTTGGTGGCGACTTGTCACCGTGCACCTAACAACAACGCCGCCCTGGTCACAAATCGTGTTTGCTACAACTGTGGGGAACCTGGTCATTTCCGCCCACAATGCCCCCGTCTTGTGGGTAATGTTCCACAAGCCCGTGGACGTGCTTTCAACATCAACGCGAATCAAGCACAAGCAAACAATGATGTGGTGAATGGTATGTTCACTTACCTTTAACTTTTGTGACCTACTTCTTTTCATGTGTTACCTATGTCGTTAAATACCTTTAAAATTGAACAGGTATGTTCCTTATTAATAAAACTTATGCCTATGTCCTATTTGATTCTGGAGCCGATAAGAGTTTTGTTTCGTTAGAGTTTGAACCCATACTTGCTAAGCCACATACGAAACTAGAAAGACCTCTTACCGTTGAAGTCGCCGATGGAGAACCGATCACCGTTGACATCGTTATTCGTGATTGCATCTTAAGCCTTGACACGCATGATTTTCTTATCGATCTTATTCCTATGAAACTTGGAAGCTTTGACGTCATCATTGGTATGGATTGGTTAGCCAAACACCATGCCGAGATCATTTGTTTCGAGAAGTGCATTCGTATACCGTTACCCTCTGGAGATACTTTGAAGGTGTTTGGTGAAAAATCTTCCAAAGGACTTAAACTCATGTCTTGCACTCAAGCCCGAAAGTGTTTAAGCAAGAAGTATATGGCCTTCTTGGCTTACGTGGTCAACACGAAAGTCAAAGGGAAAGAACTTAAGGATGTCCTTATCGTACGAGACTTTCCTGAAGTATTTCCCGATGACCTTAGTGGTTTACCTCCCGTGCGTGAAGTCGAGTTTAAAATTGACTTGATACCGGGAGCAAACCCCGTGGCTAAGTCACCATATCGGCTTGCACCATCGGAAATACAAGAACTCTCTAGTCAACTTCAAGAGTTATCCGAGAAGGGCTTCATCCGTCCTAGTTCTTCGCCTTGGGGTGCACCTGTTCTGTTCGTGAAGAAGAAAGATGGAACGTTTCGTATGTGCATCGATTATCATGAGCTTAACAAGCTTACCATCAAGAACCGTTATCCTCTTCCTCGTATTGATGATTTGTTTGACCAACTTCAAGGAGCTGCTATCTTCTCGAAGATCGATTTACGTTCTGGCTATCATCAATTGCGAGTCCATGATGATGATATCCCAAAGACCGCGTTCCGTACTCGTTATGGACACTACGAGTTTATGGTGATGCCTTTTGGTTTAACCAATGCTCCTGCTGTCTTCATGGATCTCATGAACCGAGTATGCAAGCCTTATCTAGACAAGTTTGTGATCGTCTTCATTGATGACATACTTATCTATTCCAAGTCCAACGCCGATCATGAACTGCATTTGAGATTGGTTCTTGAGTTGTTAAAGAAAGAGCAATTGTACGCGAAGTTCTCGAAGTGTGATTTCTGGCTCGAGGAAGTTCAATTTCTAGGACATGTGGTGAATAGCCAAGGAATTCACGTTGATCCTGCAAAGGTGGAAGCTGTGAAGAATTGGTGTGTTCCTACAACTCCTACCGAAGTTCGTTCTTTTCTTGGTCTTGCTGGTTATTATCGGCGATTCATTGCCAACTTCTCGAGGATCGCGAAACCGCTCACTACTTTGACACAAAAGAATAAACTATTCGAGTGGGGTCCCGAGCAAGAAGAAGCTTTTGAAGCGTTAAAGCACAAGTTGTGCAATGCTCCTATCTTGACCCTACCCGATGGAAACGACGATTTCACCGTGTATTGTGATGCATCTAAACAAGGCCTTGGTTGTGTTCTCATGCAACGAGGGAAGGTTATAGCTTATGCATCGAGACAATTGAAGGTTCACGAGGTGAATTACACAACACACGATCTTGAGCTTGGTGCTGTTGTCTTTGCTTTGAAGATTTGGAGACACTACTTGTATGGTACGCAATGTATAGTCTACACCGATCACAAAAGCCTTCAACACGTTTTCAATCAAAAAGATCTCAATATGAGACAACGTCGTTGGGTAAAGTTGATTAGTGATTATGATTGTGACATTCGTTACCATCCTGGTAAAGCAAACGTTGTAGCCGATGCACTAAGTCGAAAGATTCACAACAAGATGATCTCATTCCAAGAAATTCGCGATCGACGCCTATGGTTTGACACTTTGGGTGAGTTCGATACTGAGATCCGACTTGATGTCAACGAGACCACCGTGTTGCTACAAAACCTGAGGATAGATAGTGACATCGAGTCTAGTATCTTGGAGGCTCAACAAATGGTACAACGAGAAGGAAGAATGAAGGATGAATTGGAGCATAATCTTCTAACTCAATTGGAAACGAAACCCAATGGATTGATGTACTTCGCAAATCGAATTTGGGTTCCAAATCGCGATAACCTCCGTACCTTTATCATGAACGAAGCTCATCAAACTCGTTATTCTATTCATCCTGGCTCCGATAAGATGTATATGGACCTACGTGGTCAATATTGGTGGCCTGGAATGAAGAAAGACATAGCGACTTATGTAGCTAAGTGTCTCACGTGTACGAAGGTTAAAGCCGAACATCAACGTCCAAGTGGATTACTTGAGCAACCCGAGATTCCTATGTGGAAGTGGGAACACATATCCATGGACTTCATAACTAAGTTACCCCGAACCTCCCGAGGACATGATAGCATATGGGTGATTGTTGACCGATTGACCAAGTCGGCACATTTCATACCCATACGTGACACTTACAAGACATCAAAGTTAGCTCGTATATACGTTGATGAGATTGTAAGTCGTCATGGGGTACCTCTGCACATCATATCCGACCGAGATGCTCGCTTCACTTCACATTTTTGGTCGTCTATGCAAGAACTCTTGGGTACACAACTAGATCTAAGCACGGCTTACCATCCTCAAACTGATGGTCAAACCGAGCGAACGATCCAAACCTTGGAGGATTTGCTACGCCTTTGTGTTCTTGACTTTGGTGGCGATTGGGATACGCATCTACCGCTCGCGGAATTTTCGTATAACAATAGTTACCACTCGAGTATCAAGATGGCACCGTTTGAAGCACTTTATGGTCGAAAATGTCGTTCACCGATCTGTTGGACCGACATTGGTGAAAACTTCATTACTGGTCCTGAACTTATACAAGAGATGACCGATAAAGTTTCTATCATTCGCAAGAACCTTGAAGTGGCGAGAAGTCGTCAAAAGAGCTATGCTGACAAGCGACGTAAGCCATTGGAATTCCAAGTTGGGGAGATGGTTCTTCTTAAGGTTTCACCGTGGAAAGGTGTGGTTCGCTTTGGAAAGAAGGGCAAACTAGCTCCAAGATTTATAGGACCTTTCAAAATCCTGAAAAGGATTGGGAAAGTGGCTTATAAACTGGAACTACCTTCCGACCTTAGTGGAGTTTATCCTGTGTTCCACGTCTCAAATTTGAGAAAGTGTTTGGCCGACGAAAGTCTGTATGTTCCGTTGGAAGACATTCAGATTGACGAGTCATTACATTTTGTTGAGAAACCTGTTGAAATCCTGGACCGTATAATGAAGAAGACTAGAACCACAACAACCCCAATCGTCAAGGTTCGTTGGGAAAATAAACGTGGCGCCGAATTTACTTGGGAACGTGAGGAGCATATGAAGAAGAAATACCCGTTCTTATTTGGATAGTTTCATTTCTTTCTTAATTTCGGGACGAAATTCTTTAAAGTTTGGGAGACTGTAACATCCTGTAATTTTAAGTTAATTAAAAGTTAATTTTGTTAAGTTTCTTTTAAGGGTCATTATTTGTCTTATATGTAATTGTGGGTTAATTGTGTTATCTTTTAAATTTTGGTTTTAATTTGTTATTAAAATGTCAAAAATTAATAATTAAGATAATAGTTAAAGCTAATGATACTAATGTTATTAATAAATTATATTTGTTGTAATGACAATTAAGATAAATAACAATCACAACTATGATAATAATAACAATCATAATAATAATGATAACAATAATAATAATAATAATGATGGTAATAATAATAATAATAATAATAATAATAATAATAATAATAATAAGTAGTAACACTAAACTTTGGGGATTAAATACTTAATAAATTATAAAATCACTAAGTTAAGGGAGTCAAAATGCAATTTTTAAAACCTTAAATACAAAGTTGGTGCATAAAGTGATAGTTATAAAACTACAGGGACCATTTCTGTAATTAATTAAAATCAAATCCAACCCACCGCCCCTTTCCCCTGTTTTTCCGGCAATCACTTCCGGCCAAGACCCGGCCGGCTCCGGCGGCCCCCGAATCACCAAAACGCTCGAAATTCCGACCCCAAACCGCTCCTAATGCATTCGTTAGTACGTTTCGAACTTAACTACACATTTTAATTGCGGTTGTAAGCCGGTTACAAAGCTTAATCGATTGAATAACCGACGGCTTCATTCGCATAGACGTTCGAACATTAAAGTATCATAATAATCCAATTAATTCAACATAACCAAGCAATTATCTATCACTAATCGATTACTACGTTCAATTACACCTCAAACAAACCAAACGATCGAATACACTCATCATCTTCATCGAGACCTGCACACGAGTCGAACACAATCCCCTGCACGCTTGGAACTACAATTGATTGAGGGCTATCAATCATCATCTCTTGTGGAAGCTCTCTGTGCAAATAATTGAGTTATCATCAACATTTACACCATTGTTGCATATCTATTCGGCCGCGAGTTGTTCTTCATCTTGTTCTCATTGATTTTAAACTTCAAACGGGTAATCAAACACATGTATATGCTCGGTTTTACTTGGGGATTAAAAGCCCCAAGTTTAATTTCGTTATCACAATCGATTTGGGGTTCGATTTGGGGTTGGATGAATCTAGGGTTCATATGGGATTTAGGGTTTTGCTTCAGTTGGTATTTAATAATTAAAACCTGTGTTTTAGCAGGCTTAGGCGCCCGCGCCTACTGGTTAAACACACACACACCCATCCTTGAGGTCCCGGGTTCGAACCCGGGCTCCCTCAACCTAATTTTTTTTAGGTTTTTAACCTTAAAAAAATATAGAAAACCTTCTAAAAATTATAGAAAGTGATGTTGTAAATTTTATTAACCTTTTAAATTGTTTCATTGTTTTCTACAGAATTTAACACTTTAAATATTATATTTTTTTTATATAAACAAATATTATGTCTAGTTTATTTTTATAAAAGAATAGATTTTAAATGATAGTTTAAATTACTTATTTAGTCACTATATATTTTATAGTGATGGATTAATCATGATAATTATAGAACTAAAACGTTTATAAATATTTTGTAACTAAATTTCACAAATTATTATAAAGGATTTAATTCCTTTAAAAATTTTATAAATATTTATTCTGCAATTTATTATTAAAAATATTCTTATATTTTATTTAGAGATTCTAAAAATGGATGTTATAGTTAATATATATATATGAAATTTAGACTTAAAAATACTAGTTTATTATTTCAACCAATGTTTACTTAAGTTATTGTTTAAATCATGATCATTTCAAGTAATCACTCAAATATTATATTTAAACTTTAAAAATCATTATAAACGATTTAATTCTCTTTCTTTATATTTAAACATATAAATAATGTAACTTGTACATAAAATATTTATAAAAATGTCCCAAATTCCCAAATTGAACCTTAGACCTCGTTAATTTATTTACACTTGTTATTAAATTTAACCTTGTAAATATATATATATATATATAGGTGCCTTGTGACGTGCTATCTTGGAACGACGCCTATCATTTATCTTATTAATCGTCATTTTTTATACTTATTGCCATGTGAGTTTTCCTTGTCCCCTTTTTATAATTTCACACTTATTTGGGGTGAAACATGATGCTTATATTACATACACGTTTAAACATTTGAGACTTGTAATGCACATGCAATTCTACTTATTATTTGGTCATGGTTATTTGTGTTTGTAAGTGTTTATATGAGATACATAGTTTGTTTACAATCATTAACTATTGCTAGCCTGGCGACGTCTTAGATCTTTGGGCCTGACAAGCCTATTTGGTGCTAAAGTCGAGGTATTGCCGACTCCTAGGGGCCGTACGCTTGTGCACTAGGGAACCAAATACACTTAGCCAATCTTTTATACTTGTAATCAAGTCGAGGTTTGGTTGTAACGATATGTGTTCTATAACCTTACTAGTTTATAATCCATGACATGAATTGCTACTTATAATCTTATTATGTATGAAAACTTGGAAACTCACCAACTATTTTTAGTTGACTCTTTATTTTCATCATGTTTCAGGAAATCCCCAAGTTTAAAGTGGACATTTGAAGCTTGCAATAAAACTAGGACTTCGACCTAGTTAATTAAATAAAACATTATGTTATGTTTGAGTTATGTTGAACTTATTTCTTTTTGTGACTTATGGTTGTATTTCGTTTTAATACTTATGATAATTATATTTGCAATTTAAATATAGCGTTATGTGGCTGTGAACAATCTTAACCCTCACATCTCGACGTTTCCGCCGTCAAGGTTGGGGTGTGACATTATACAAAGTTACCCTAATATAAAATATTAGAGATTCCATTTGAAAGGCTAATATTAGATAAGGGGTAAGATGGTCATTTCTGTATAGCTCCTTTTTGGCCAAATCAGATTACTTTTCAATCAATCTTCCCTAACACCAACAATGGCAGCAACGATGGGTTCTCCACCCTAAACCACCACCATCTTCACCACATCAACCATACCCGGAGCCGACTTTTCTTCAACATCACAAAACTCCATAAAGATCATCCAACACCAACGCGTCATCAGCTGAACCAACAAGCACACCATCTTCGGCGTCATTCACCACCATCAACTACCCTCTAGTGGCTGTTGAGTCATCTTGCTTCATCCTTCAATTCATTTTGATTTTCTGTAAGTTTTCATGATTTTTAGCTTCCTTTTTTCTTCATCCTTCGTTTCAAGAAGTTGTCATGATCTGTCGGTGCGATGGTGATGGTAGATCTGGTGTAGGGCCTGATATTGTATTAACGATTTGGTAATGCTAAATTAGCTTTTCTCACTCCTTCTATCAGGTCTGTAGGGCCTGATATTGTATTAACGATTTCTTTTGTTGGTTTAAGTTCATAAAAAATATTTCTTAGATCTAAGTATAGTATGCGTGGCTCCACTATCTGTTATACATATATCTGCTTTATTTGTTTGATCTTGCGCTCCAGTGATTTTCATTTTAATCTTGAAAGTATAAAGAAAATAATAAGTGAATAACGACGACATTGTTATATTTTAACAAGAACTTTATTTAATCGAAAGAAAACATTACATGAAGAAAAATACATAATTGAAGATAGAAAAACACTTAATTGTTGCATATAACTATTATGGTCAAGCAACATGTGTTTCAGAGTTCTATGTCAAAGTCTACAATGTTCAACTCAACATTAAGATCATTAAAATTATCAACATGGTTCACTTCCTTCTCTTTTCTTTTAAGAGAGGCTTGGTATAGTTAACATATATGGAGCTATGCGACAAGCCTTCAACCAGTGGTTTGTGCTATCACATCTAAAACAGGAAGTACCATTGTTTTTGGACCTACCAGCTTCATTCCCTTTGTACTGGTTGGAATTGTTATTTTATGGGGCGTGGTAATGGACTGTTCTTTGATTTCTACCACAGACATATCCACGGCCATGACCACGTCCATGGTTATAAAAGTTACCTCGGTAATTATTATTACCCTTAAAAGAATGGTTGTGATTAATAGGGTAACTTTTATCAAAAGAACCGCGACCACTACCTCGTCCCCACTTTCTTCCAGAGTTTTTAGTAGCAACATTTATCTCTGGAATTGCTAACGATCCCATGGGGCGAGCTTGATGATTTTTCATCAAAAGCTTATTATTTTTTTCTGCTACGAGGAGAAATGAATTTAAATCAAAATATCTTTTAAACTTTTGCAACCTATATTGTTGTTACAAGTTTATATTTGATGCATGAAATGTGGAGAAAGTTTTCTCCAACATATCTTCCTCGGTTACATTTTGTCTGTAGAATCTAAGGGTCGAGCATATTCTGAACAAAGCAGAGGTGTACTCGTTTACCTTTTTAAAATCTTGGAACCTAAGATTGTTTCATTCATCTCTAGCAGTTGGAAGTAGAACTTCCCTTTGGTGATCAAAACTGTTTTGTAAATCTTTCCATAAAATATATGGATCTTCACAATTTGAGTACTCAAACTGTAACATCTCATCAATATACTTATGTAAAAAGACATCAGCTTTCATTTTGTCTTGTTCGGAGCAAGGATTCCCTTCTTATATAGTTTCTAAGACACCCATGGATTGAAGATGTCTTTTTACATGGGCCGTCCACGGCATATAGTTTTCACTATTGATATTAAGAGCCGGGAATTCGATTTTCGCAATGTTCGACATTTTGTTTCTAAACAAGAATTAAGAAAATAGTAAGATAATTATTAGAATCCATATATATCAATAAACATTGTGATACAATAAAGCGGTAGAGCTATAAACAAATACAAAAATAAGAAAAGTTTAAATTCTTCGGGTGGTAGTGCAGCAATAGGGATAAGAATTAAAATAAGCATTATGGTTGCCAGTACTAAAATCGGGTGTATCATCTTTCAAATATTACCTTAGATAAACTTAAGAAAAGAGATGATCTGTTTATTGTAAATGAAAATAGATTGATAGTAGTCAATTTATAGTTTAAAATTATAACCATTTGTAACGGCTATGTGATTGTTTACAACGGCTATATAACCATTTATAACGGCTATATAACTGTCATGTGTGTATATATCGACAATATTTTTTTAAATAAAATATATAAGTATAAGATTATGTTACAAAAACATGAATTTTAGTTTATGAAAACGAAAGAGAATAAGAACGACAATTTAGGATAAAAATAAGACGTTAGTACGAATAAATGTTAGTTGCATAAGTAAAAGTTAGTTGACATAAAATAAAATGTTAGTTGCATAATCAAAAGTTAGATGCATAAATAAAAGTAGTTTGTTAGTAGTCCCATGGTTATCAAGATGTCCATAATAAGATCTCCTTTATGCTTACTTTATTTATCTAAGTTATCTTCTCAATATAAGATATTGTATATTATTACTTAATGAAGTCCTTACCTTGATTAATGGATAACTTTGAGCTTTATTGATCTTCTTGTTTAGAGTTTAAGAGTTCTCGTGCTGATAACGTGTCAAATATCACAATAATTAACACAAGATTAGTGTTATAACCTTAAGAACTTTAAAGAGAATTGCAAGAGCAAGAAGAAGAGAAATGTATAACTTATGAAAGTGTATACAAGAGGTGCATCTTCTCCTTTACATTGAGGTGATATTTATACTACAAAGATCAATCATTTTGGTAGACAAGGTAAACTATGTTGGTAGATAAGTAGCGTAGTAAACTTATCTACAAGTTTAACAAAAAGTTCATCCACTTGCTATGGTAATAATTCATAATAGGAGTAAACTTTTTACATAAACAATTAAAATGTAAGAGGTGTAAAATGTTAGTTTGCCTTTTTATATCAAAATAATAAGGTGACACATGTCAACATCCTGTTACATCGTATTTATATCAACCACTAGATTTTAGTTAATGGGTTATCGCAATAAATGTAGTTTAACAACCATTCATTCCCCTAGTGGTATGTATTTAACATATGAATAATTTTATCGGCAAATAGTAACATAAATTATTAACTTTTATCATTATTAAAATTAGGGTTAGATGATTTTATCATTGTTATCCAGCATAAGTGTTTCAACTTTCTCTAACATTTTTCTTGTTTGAAAACTAACAACTTTACATTTTCATATTATGACACAATCTTTCGCGTGTTGAGTTCTTTGTGAGTACGAACACAAAGACGACAACAATGAAGGGGTCGTTGTCTAAACCTCTTTTCCCGTGCTCGAGGTCGTAAGAAGTGGTGGTGTGTATGTATTTTAATTAAAGGCATGCACTAGTTTTTTAAAAAATTATGATTGCTCATTGTTTAGTGTATGTTAGTTCGCCGCCGCTCTTGGGAAAGCATTAGGATATTTGCTACATAAGATATTTAGTGATTATCATATATTTATAGTGGTTATGCAAATGAGTGTTTTTTATAAATGAACACTTAATTTGTCATGGTAAATTGTAAAAGAGATATCAACAGGGATAGCTTAAAAGTATGTTAAGATAGAGCCCTCCTAAAATGATGTGGATGACAAGTGTTCACGGTGAAAGAATGGGTGCATTTTTTTGTTATGGAACTGTGTTGAACCCATTTACACCATATCATGGACATGTATAGGCCGTTAGATTTTATAAGTGGGAACTCAGTAGATAAAGCATATGTTTTACTGAGCTAGAGAAGTAACACAATTACTAACTAGCATTACGCCCCACGTTGGACGGGGTGTAAAATCGTGAAAAAAGTAACGTACAAACGTTGCTGTGAACACGTGTTTGAAGGGACATTGATAACATACCTAGTTTTATATAAGAAAAATGAATCCCAGAAGTTGTTGATAATACTCGAAACCTTATATAGAAAAGATGAAACACCGCATTGCGGTAGAGGCGTAAAATCATGAAAAAAACTAACGTTGAAACGTCGTCGCGAACATACACATTGAAGGGGGCATTGATAACATACATTTTATATAAGCCAAAAAACATGAAAGTCTTTGATAACATTTGAAACTCCAAACCAAAAACAACATCTTCATTACGTTGCGGAAAAATCCTTGATAATTCTCGGAACATCATGCAAAAAGTAGATCTTAAAAAAATTCATGTCAGAATATTGATAATATGTAATCACTTCGCAAGAGAAAAAATATCAATAAAAGTAAGCACATACAACTTTAGATATTAGAATACATCATATATTAAAGTTGTAAGAAGAAAAGAAGAGGAAACTATAAAAAGAATCATAATGCTAAATCCACTTTGACGACTTGTATGTTTAAGTTTCGATTACTTTTACATTATGACACGTAACATAGTTATAAATGAAATTTATAATGAAATGTAGAGGAAATAAGTAAGTCATAACAACATATTTGAAAATTTAAATGGCAATAAATCTCAAATGTTATAAGAAAAACAAAAAAATAGCGAGTGGACATATATATATATATATATATATATATATATATATATATATATATATATACATATATATATATATATATATATATACATATATATATATATACATATATATATATATACATATATATATGTATATATACATATATATATATACATATATATATATATATATATATATACCTATATATATGTATATATACATATATATATATATATATATGTCTATCTCTATCTGTATATATATATATATATATATATGTATATATATATCTATGTATATATATATATATATATATGTATATATATGTATATATATATATATATATATATATACATATATATATATATATATATATATGTATATACTCATAGGTACATTTTAGTAGTCGAAATATAAATTTTTAGGATCTAAACTAAAATTTTAAATTTATGTTGATCATGGGGTGTTTCTTTAATGTTTATAATGTTTACTTACGTTATTTTATATGATTATTAGTGTGAAACATGTTTACTTTGAGCATGTTATTATTTGTAGGTACTAGAAGACAAAAATGCATGTTTGGGGAGCTTTATAGAAGTATTAGAACAAGTGAAAAGACCGAATATGTAATTACGAGAAAGATAGAGTCAAATCAAGTCAAATCCATCACCAGCGTATCCATCAGCATATCATACGTTGAACACCGTATTCGTCACCGTATCCTGGACGGATTTCAAAGAACAAGCATCATACAAACTTACACCCAGTGTATCCTACGTAGGGAATGCGTATAATACGCCGGTCATTTTGAGATTTTTCTCCCAATTTGAACCCAATCATTAGGGTTTCAAATTAGATCTTTCCCCAGTGAATTTTGAACGTTTTTAAGGTAATTTGAGAGTTTCTTTCACCACAATTTCACCCTAAGTAAGCATCAACAACCTTAATCAACTATTAAAGATTCAAGAATACAAATGCATGGCTAAATAATTCATGATTGCTTTAGGGTGGAGAGTTTTTTTTAGATTAGATTTTGTGTTGAACACTTCGTGAATGAATGTAATTAAAGGTTTTAAGTGAGTTAAACAATTTGTTTATTAATAAAATTATTTTCTTTACCATCAGTTTATGTTTTTTTTGTATCGTTAGCTTATTGAGAAAGATAGACTTAATATAGGTGAGTTAATAGCATTGTGAATAAATGAATCTTAAAAGATCCTCTGTTGTTATCATTTTAATCAAAAGCCATAATCTTGAGTTGTGTTTGTGCAAACCCTAATTTAACATATTAAATGTTGATCTTGTGAAATTTAGAACCGGGATGTAATTATGTTCTCATTAATTACTAATATATTTTTCAAAGTGTGTAGCTTTCAATAATTGTGGTTCTCCAAATCATTCAAAGTTCAATTTTTGTTCTTAAAAATCTTTCTCGTGTTTTAGTTAAACATTTTCCACCAATTACATATGTAAACGATATTAATTACTATTACACAATAAGACAACTAAAACAGATTAATTAACTTGTTTTTGATCGAGTCTAAAAACTATATTATATGCATAACTACTTATACACTTTACGGCCTGCTTCATGCATATTAATGTATACTATAATAAGAGATGCATATTAATGTATACTATAATAAGTGTTTCATGATTTAAGAAAATATTACATATGTGCTGAGTGTATAATAATAATTATTATAACAAATAATAATAAATTTTTAATGTAACATATATATTAAAGGGTAATAATAAGCTCAAATATATCGAAGGTGGAATATTTTGATTTGCCATGTGAAGTGTAAATTATTCCGTAAATAAATAGATGCAAATAGCTCTCACCACTTAAACGCATACATATTCATCGTTTTCATTTTCCATGCATTTGTTTGGCTTCTTAGGACCAATGTTTTCACGTTCAGATCGGACGGGTCGATCCAACCGGTCCGACAGGGATTCGGTGCTGGTGGCTGTCCGATCTACCTTGGTTCGTTTCGTAGTTCAAAAACCGGCCGGTCGGAAGCGATTGGGCGATCAAACCGGGATTCGGTGAACCGGTTGGCTCGGATTCAAACATAAAAGGTTGAAAAATGTTGGAGATCTAATAAAAAGGTTGGATCTTCTGCAACAATCATCGAATCTGCTGCAACGACCATCGATGGAACAAGGGGCGAGTCTGGTGACTCTCCAACCGACTAAACCTTTTAGTAACAGGGGCATACTACATCTTCTCTTTCTTGTTCGACCCCTTAAATCATGGTTGATAGCAAAGTTGAGATGAAAAGGGAAGTTTGTATTATCAGATATTGATAAGAAAGTTGAGATGAAGATGAAAATGTTTTATTATTAATGAAGAAAATGAGAGAAAACCCAATAAAAATATTAGCAGAGTTGTAAAATTGTAATTATATTAAAATTGACTACAACAGTCATAATATTCCTTACTTAAATAAATGTAAATTTAGTATTTATTTATTAGTAAAATGTCCTTTAAAAATATTACTTGTAATATCATTAAGAATATTTCTTAGTAATTATGCACTCGTCCGGTTTCAAAAATCCGGCCCAACACGTCTAACCAGTGAACCAGTAAATCATCCGGTTTAACGTCCGATCCGATTCTAATAACATTGCTTAGAAAAATATCATATATGCACCATTCCCCTAATATGTATGTGTGTGTTAGATTCACGTGTCATTACCATTGATAAGATGTATGAACTAAATAATAATGAAACAAAAAACCAATACCTGCATGTAAAGTTAATCATGATCTTGCAAGATATGATATCATGTTGCTTGACTATTGGTCCTACCCACCCATGTTACATGTCATGTTGTCAAATAATTTGTTTGTTCCAATATTAATAAGAATTATTATTGTTATTATTTTATCATACAATTAAAAGTTATATATATCTTCTAAATTTGTTATGAATCATCGAAATTTTGTCGAAAAGAAAGTGAGAGAGATAAAGAATTAACGATTATGAACCCTTTTTATATTAAATGGTGGCTTACACACTCTATTTCTTTGCAAATTACTACATGTCTACAACCAGATTTAAGACGTGTTTTGATAAATAACAGCTAGTCCAACGCGTAAAGTTGACCGCATAATCAGTTTCATCAAAACGTATAAAACATAACAACAATTACTCAATTAGTATTATTTCTCGTAAAACAGATGGGACAGGTCGGGTTGGAAAACTAGTTCGAGCCAATTGTAAATATGTGGTCGCAAATCAGTGGCAAAATACAATTGCAAATCGGTCGTAATATTTTCCTCTATAAAATTGAACGCTAATTGTGGTCACAAAATAACCTTGGGTGGCAAATGGTCGTAGCTATCCCATTGCTATGGAGACTCTTGTCATGGTATTTTTGGTGGCAAACGGTTTGTAAATGGCCATTTGCCACCTCTTTGCAATCCATATTACGGTGGAAAACGCCGAATTTTTTGTAATCTAAGTCAAACCAAGTTTGAGGTAAAGCATAATTTAACCAAAATGATGTAAGGTGAAAGAGGTAAATTATTTAATTGCTTCGAGTCAACAAGGAGAGAATTCACATGTTCATGTATAGTTTAAATAGAATAGTGAAATAGTATAGTGAGAAAAATCCTCATTTTAATCTGGAAATTCGACGCACTCCCTGAATACGTTAGGATCAAAGGGGGTGAATCACGCACACATAAACACAAGACTTCTATATACGAATATGTAGAGTAATATGTTTAGTACATAGGATTTCATCCATGTTGAATGTTAGGTTACAAAGATATTTATAGGCTAGGATTGGTAGGTTAACCATGGGTTACACCAAGTTACGTACTGCCAAATTAGAAACTATAACTACCCCACTTTTCTTAACCCTAAGTATACAATATCTCACACTAACTTAATGTCACACCCCACCTAAACGGGGCCTAAGGTGACCGAATGGCATAAAATTATAACGCAGAGCATAAAACTATATATAAATGTAGTCCTATTAACAATACATAGTAAACACTAAATTTACTTAATACAAAGTAAACTTAAAGATAAACTAAACATCTATCTTCACGTTAAGTCTTTTACAACACTTTAAACACTTCAAATATTATGATAAGCAAAAACTTCAAAATCCTTCACAGTTTTCTCTACTATCACCAAATTAATTTAGAGAGTCAGGCGTCTACCAGTCCCCTGAAATATATACATGCTCAAAATATATGTCAGCATAAAGCCGGTGAGTTCATGATAAAAACACAAAAATCTTCACATGGTGTATTAACCTTGGTTTTAAAAAGCGAGAAGTGCACTGAGGCGACATGCTCTAGTTACGAGGCGCAATATGCTTGTATAATATTTTATTATTTTACATAGGTTTTTCACCTCTCATATATATATATATATATATATATATATATATATATATATATATGTAACACCCGCTTATTTATTATTTTGAAGCCGACGAAGGAAGAAAAAGAAATAAAGTCCAAAGTCGATGAACCAAACTCGCCAACGAAGGAAAGTTGGAAATGTGGTGATACTAGTAGGGAGAGGGCAGCCATCCTCTCCCCACACACTCACATTTCAGCTTTCAAAGAGAGGAGAAGAGGGAAAGAAGAAGAAAAGAGAAAAAGGAGTGGTTCGGGTGGCCAAACTCTTTGTGTAGCAAGCCAAATCGAAGCCCTTGTCGTTGTGCTCGTTTGTGTGAGTTCTAGGACCCCACTTTTACTTGTTGTCAACCGATTTTGGGGCTGGAAAGCATCAAAAACCCGTTTTTATATGTGTATGTGTTTGACCCATTTGGGTGTGATATGTGTGATGCGTTTCGTGTATGTTTCCGGGCTTGTGTGTGCTTGTATGGTGTTATGGTATGCATTCCTAAGGTCCAGGTGGGTTAATTTAGGCTTAGAATGGGTTTGGATGAGCTTGGAGGCCGAAAATGGCAGTTTGGGTTCGGGATGAACTCCATTATGGCATCAGCTAGGGCTAGGCGACCGAATGGAGGGCATACGGCCGATTGAGAGGCGATTGAGGGTCATTCGCACGATTCGGATTCATTCGCACGATTGAGGGTTCAATCGCACGACTAAGGTTTCATTCGCGCGATTGGGAGTCCAGTCGCATGGGGAGTCATATGACTGAGGGTTCAGTCGCATAAGTGCTTAGTCGCATGAGTTCATTCGCATTAGATCAGTCGCATAGGTGCTCATTCGCATTGGTTCCATCCGCATGAGGTCCATACGCACGACTGGATGTCCATTCGCATAGATGTTCATCCGCTTGAGTCCAATCGTATGATGTTCAGTCGCATGAAGGCCATGCGACTGAAGGGTGTCCATACGCACGAATAGAGCTGTTGCACCCGAAGGAAAGTGTGGTTAGACTTCTGGCTTTCGGGGGAAAGTACAGATGTAAGTTTTGACGTAAAGGTTCCCGTAAGAGCATGTAAGGTAACTGTTATGGCCTTAGAAAGCATGTAGGGCATAGAGATGATGATGTTGCATGTTTATGCATAATGCATGTTACGTATGTATGATGTTGCCCTGTATGATGTGATATTGATGCATGTAATGATCCTTAGTATGATGTATGTTTATCTTTCCTATGGCTTTACGTATTATGCTTTGAATGAAATGAAGTATTATGTAACGTAAAGTGGAAAGAAATGAAACGTCTTGCATGCATCGGATAATGGGTCCTTCTTTGTGATTGACCATTAATGTATAACCTCTACCGCTTACCCCTAGTACTGTGGCATACGTTTAGCTGTTCATTTATTGACTTCGGCCCAGTAGCTAAGACTGATCGGGGTGTAGCACATGGTATTGGTACGGATGATGTCCGATGCGCAAGTAAAGTTATATGGAACGAATGAACGAATGAATGAATGAAGAAGATAATAATGATATTATCTATGCGTACGTATGATGTGTGATCATGGAAAAGTAACGAATGGTTTTATATGAAAGTAAAGTATGTTTTATAATAAAACTAGAACTCACTCAGCAACGCTGACTTTTTATATGTTTTCCAGTTGGCAGGTAAGGTTTGCTGAGGATGGCACCGCGAGGCTACTCAGCTCTTTTTGGGATGGCATTCTTTTGATTAATGTTTTTGCGTTGTAATGCGAACAAACTATTTTGTAATGAATGTTGTATTAACTTGCAAAAGCATTTATATAGAAATGAAAGCTTATTTTAATGTTCCGCTGCGATGATTATGAAGTACAAATGTAAATGTATGTTTTATGTGCGATGAATGACCAACTGTAAGCGTCCCGGGAACGGGGCCTTACAAGTTGGTATCAGAGCCAAAGTTTAAGTGAAATGGGTAAATTTTCAAAATAAACCTTAACTTAAACTGAAAATGGGAAGAAAGGGGAATGGGATGCCAAACTGAGTAGCTGCGTGACATGATATTTTCTTAAAGTTAACCGGTTTTATGTGCGCGTGGTATGTGGTTATGTGTTGTATGTAGATTTAAATACTGATGTAGTCAGGACACCTAATACTTGGGATATGAAGAGTAAAGTAAGTGGCTAATCACAACTGGCCACTGTAATTAGGGACTTACTATACTTGACATAAACTGAGTTGTTTCCTTGAATGACCGTGTTGGTGTTTGAATCTTTCAGTGTGAGTTAGAGAATGGCTGGAGGTAGATCTTCTAAAGCATCTAGGGGTAGAGGCCATGGCGGGCCTGATGTTGAGCCGCGACCCAAGAGAGGAAGACCAAGGGTCGAAAAGGTGGTTCCTGAAGAACCAGAGACTCCTCATCCAGAAGCTGGGGATGAGAGTGCAAACCTGAGGGCCTCAGTAAAGGAGGCTGTTGTTGAAGAAGTACACCAGGTCATGCAGAAAATCTTACCGTCTGTGGTGACCGAAGTCATTAAGGCGGTGAAAGAAGGAGAAAGAAAGGAGAGAAACAGGCCTTCGGGGGAACGGGAGCAACCGGAGCCCGAAACGATTTTCTCTGATAACGAAGACGAGGAAGAAGAAGATGAGCCTGTGCGAGAGGTGGCACGAGGCTGTAATTATGGGGTGTTTATGAGATGCAAGCCCCCTACTTTTGACGGTAATGGCAATGCTGCCGCTACTCACCGATGGGTGAGAGAAATGGAGGCTGTTCTCGACATCAGCGAGTGCCGGGAAGATCAGAATGTGAAGTTTGCCACTCATTCATTTGTGGACTCGGCACTATGCTAGTGGGACAACATTGTCCAAGCGGAGGGTAACCAGGCAATCGGGAGAATGAGATGGCCCGAACTGAAAAAGATGGTGATTGAGGAGTTTTGTCCTCACAGGGAGATGGATAAGATTGAGAGGGAGTTCCTGCAGCTGGAGGCGGGATCCATGACACACCAGCAATACACCACGAAATTCAACGAGATGGCACGTCTGGTGCCGGATCAGGTGACGCCTCTTTCTCGGAAGATCAAGAGGTACATTCAGGGCTTACCGGTGGATGTTCGCCGGCATATGATCGCCGCCCGGCCAAGTACGTTTAGGTCGGCGGTCGATTTGGCCGGAAGACTATATGATGAGAGGGAAGTGGTGGTGGTTGAAGCGAATAAGAAGGGTGGTGGTGATCGGAACTGGAACGGGAAAAGGTTTGGTCGGGGTGATGCCTCGACGGGTAACAAAAAGGCACGGACGGATGACCGCCGCGTGGCCACACCGGGAGCGGGATCAAGGAGGTGTGGTAAGTGTGGAAAGGAGCATGCGGGAGAATGTAGGCTGAGTTTGAATGTGTGCTTCAAGTGTGGGAAGATAGGGCATATGGCAAAGGATTGTCTGTCGGGCAAATGTTTTAACTGTGGGGAAACTGGTCATATGAGCAGGGATTGTAAGAAACCGAGGGTTGAGAGCTCCGGGGCGAAGAAAACGGGAGGTGATGGACCGAGGGCGAGCGCCAGGGCATTCACCATGACACAGGAGGAAGCTAGGACGGACCCTGATGTTGTGTCTGGTACGTTTCTAGTGAATCAAACTTTAGCTTCTGTGTTATTTGATTCTGGTGCTAGTAAGAGTTTTATTTCTGCTGCTTTCTGTGCTAAGCTGCCTATTAGTAGTAGACGTGTTGATGCGCCCTTTGATGTAGAAACTGCCATAGGTAAGTCTACCAGGATTTCTGAGATGATAGAGAATTGTGATGTGGAACTTGAGGGTCATAAGTTTCCTGTTAGACCGTTCATGATGACCTTAGGTGGTTTTGATTTGGTTCTTGGGATGGATTGGTTTGCGGACTACGAGGCGAACATTGTGTGTCGCAAGAAGATTATTCAGTTGTCGGCGCCTGACGGTAGTTCAGTGACAGTTTATGGTGATCGGGTTACTACGATTCCGAAGGTGATCTCGATGGCGGTGGCGGGAAAGTGTATGAGGCGTGGATGTAGTGCCTACTTGGCCTATGTAAAGGATGTGGATACGCCAACACCACAACTAGCCGATGTACCGGTTGTGCGTGACTTTCCAGACGTGTTCCCAGAGGACTTATCAGGAGTGCCACCTGACAGGGAGATTGAATTTCAGATTGATCTGATACCGAGTGCCCAACCTGTCGCCAAAGCACCGTATCGGTTGGCTCCGACCGAGATGAAAGAGTTGATGGAGCAGTTGCAAGAGTTGCTTGATAAGGGGTTCATTAGACCGAGTATCTCTCCTTGGGGTGCTCCGGTATTGTTTGTGAAGAAGAAAGACGGTAGTATGAGGATGTGTATTGACTACCGTGAGCTGAACAAGTTGTCGATTAAGAACCGATACCCCTTACCGAGGATAGATGATTTGTTCGATCAGCTTCAGGGTGCCAGTTGGTTTTCAAGGATAGATCTTCGATCTGGTTACCATCAGTTGAAGGTGAAGGAGCAAGATATTCCTAAAACAGCTTTCCGTACGCGCTATGGTCACTACGAGTTTCTTGTCATGTCCTTTGGCTTGACTAACGCGCCAGCTGCTTTTATGGATTTGATGAACCATGTGTGTCGGCCTATGTTGGATAAATCAGTGATTGTGTTTATTGATGATATCCTGATTTACTCGAGGGGCGAGGCAGAGCATGCCGGTCACATTCGGGAGGTTCTAGAGACGCTGAGGAGGGAGAAGTTGTATGCAAAATTCTCCAAGTGCGCGTTCTGGTTGCGCGAAGTTCAGTTCTTGGGTCACGTGGTGAATCCTGACGGGATTATGGTGGACCCGGCAAAAGTGGAGGCGGTTATGCAATGGAAGTCACCAAAGACGCCATCCGAGATTCGTAGCTTCTTGGGTTTGGCGGGCTACTACAGAAGATTCATCCAAGACTTCTCTAAGATTGCTTCTCCACTGACTAAGTTGACCCGAAAAGATGTAAAGTTTATATGGGTCAGGCTCAAGAGAAGGCGTTTGAAGAATTGAAGGCGAGATTGACTCGAGCTCCTGTTCTGTCATTACCCGATGGAAGTGAAGATCTGGTGGTCTATTCTGATGCTTCTTACTCGGGATGAGGGTGCGTGTTAATGCAGAGAGGGAAGGTTATAGCCTATGCATCGCGACAGTTGAAGATTCATGAGGTCAACTATCCTACTCATGACTTGGAGCTAGCAGCCGTGGTCTTTGCATTAAAGATTTAGAGGCACTACCTCTACGGAACGAAGTGCACCATATTCACTGACCACAAGAGTCTGAAGTACTTCTTCGAGCAGAAGGATTTGAACATGAGGCAGAGACGGTGGTTGGAACTTATAAAGGACTATGATTGCGAGATCCACTACCATCCGGGCAAGGCCAATGTTGTGGCTGACGCCCTTAGCCGGAAAGAAAGGCCCGAGCCGATTCAGGTGAAAGCATACCAGTTGATTATGACCTCGGATATGATGAAACAGGTTAAAGAGTTTCAAGATGAGGCATTGAAAGAAGTTCATCTTAACTCTGAAAGAATGAGAGGTCTGGCCGCGGAGTTGGGTG
>CM046030.1:237891-300391 GCA_025215565.1 Flaveria ramosissima | reverse complement strand
ATATCTCTCTCTCTATCTCTATCTATCTCCTCTCTCGATCTCTATACGTACTGTATATCTCATATATCTCCTATCTATATATCTCTATATAGACAGACGTAAGAGGACGTAGAGATTAGAGATATATACTCGGATAGATATACTATCATATATATCTAGATATCTCTCTTCTCTCTCTCTCTACTCTCTCATCTACTCTTCATATCCTCTAGAGTCTCTCTAGGATCTATATCTCTATCTATAGACTCGTATCGTAGATATCTCTAGGACGGATCTATAGAGGATATATATATAGATATCTCTCTATCTCTCTCTCTATCTCTAGGTCTCTCTCTCTCATATCTAGAGAAGAGAGAATAGACGGAGAGAGAGGGATAGATCTATCTAGAGATCACTATCTCTCTCAGATATATATCTCTCTCTATATCTCTCTCTCTCTATATTCTCTCTCTCTCTCTCTCTATCTCGCTATCTGTGTCTCTCTCTCTCTGTCTATATCTGTCTATCTCTCTCTGTATCTTTCTCTCTTTCTATATCTATCTATCTATACGTGTGTGTGTGTGGTATGATTATTATAAGAAACCTTTATTTTTGTGAAAACTTTTTAACCCAATCTTAACCATAGATCAATAAATGTATGGACAAGATCTTTCATATCTTTTTTTAATACACCAAGGACAAAATGGTCATTTAACACACCATTAGAATTTAGATTTAACAAGAATATGACAAGTGTCATCCTTATATCCCCCTACTTTTTTTCTTTTTATTTTAAAAGTTTACCCGTTTTTATGGAAACATTCTTTTTTATAATTTTAGTTTATCATAAAAATTACACCATTAAACTTATCACATTTCCTTCTTAATTCTATTATAGTACTACAAAAAAACATTTCGCCCGTACGTAGTTACATCAGGTTACAATGTTCTATTGTTGTAACTTGTAGTAAGTTGTAACAATAACATTAAGTTGTAATGTTTACTTCACGATATTACACCACTACAACTAATAGTAACATGGTCATTAGAACGACCAAACGACATTACGCTGTGTGACTACACTACTGTAACGAAATTTCAACATTGTAACAAAACTAAAATAACAAAACTACACCACTGTAACAAAATTTAACCAATATAAGCCAATCTGTAAACCAATGTAAGCCAATATGTAAACTAATGTAATTACACCACTAATGTTCTTTCAGTGTAAACTAATGTAAACTAAATAAAAATTATAGTTTCTTTTATAGGTATACTGCTACTCTATTAATATGCTTAAAAATCACCAGATCTGAAACTAAACCATCTTCAACTGTATAGAATCGAGATGAAAAGGACATAAGATGAAACACTAATGATTAGGCACTAGAGCTGGAACTAACAACCCAAATATACACTCTCTTGATTGCTACAAACACAAAAAAGAAAAAAACTGAAAGAAAATTAAAAATAAAAGAATAAGACTGGACAACAATACAGAATGAGTGGAGTGGTAGTTTTTTTTCAACTAATGCACCGAGTTCAAATACTAACTCAACCTTTATTTATTTGTTTAATGCTCTCCACTCACCTTGTGTTGTTGTTCAGTCTTATTCTTTTCTTTTTAGTTTTTAATATATTGTTTTTAATAATTTAATTAGTTTTATTAATTTAGGCTTTTAAATTTTTTAATCTACTCCCCCTTTCTAATTTTTAATTTACTCTACGTTTCGACGTAAACTAAGTTCTAAAACAAGTCAAAGCCAATGAGCGATTGTAACTCTATATTTTGACAAAAATAATGTTTGGAAAATAGTCGGGTCGAATATAATAAGTTTCGTTCAACGGTAAAAATTCGAGTCGCTGTAGTATTGATGTAAATTTAGTTCGGAAACGAGTCGAGTCGATAGTAGTATATACTACCTATAATGTTGCGTATTATGGTCGCGGCAAAGTGCAGCGGGTAAAAAAACTAGTTACACTTAAAAACAAGTTATGGAAGTTTGTTTGCTGCGGGTGTTGTGCTAGAAATTCCAGAAAAAATAGAAAAAAAATATGTGGAAGGAGAAAAGACAAGGAAGAAGTACTCGAATCATGATGTAGTTAGCACAAAGACTCCCAGATTGTCTTTGTCGTAGCGTGGGTCACCTTATGGTGCCAAAAAATCCACATCGTGGGGTAAAGGCGGAGGCCACGTGATGTAGGCGAAAGCAAAAGGATAAACAATTGAACTTGTTGATTCAACGAGAATACCAGAAACAACTCTTCTAACTATCGTTGATTCACGAAGAATGCTGATAATCAGGATTTCACACTAACACACACTGTGATAGAGAGAGAAAAAGGATTTTTTATCAACTTCAAGAACTAGTTTCTCCCATTGCTTACATGCATATAATAAAACAAACCAAAAGTCGAATAGGCCACAAAACATAGACGGGCCAAAACTTGGGCCAAATTTAAAGTCCAGCAAAATCTAAAAATAAGACAAAAGGTATAAATAACTCATAATATAAATAAGTTGTTATTGGACCAAAATGATGACCCAAACCGCCTACATCGTTTGTGGAAACATGCTCCTTGGTCCAATGGTCGTTTCGACTGGTTACAGGCCCAAAACGGAGACTTCTAGCCCAATTTATGGCTATTTCAGTGAAACCCCTTTTGACAATCATCTTGGGCCTCCAAATAAGTAATAGCTTGCTCCTCCACAGTTGGGCCCACACCATTACCACTGCAAAAGATTTTTAGCGTTCTTGTTGATTATTTTCCTTTAGAGATTCTTAATTTTATACATCAACATCTTTGGGTGTTCAAAGATGATGGCTACATTGATGAAGATGGTATTCAAGGAATGCACAATAGTTGCTAGTAGTGGTCGTAGAAACCAATTAAGGTTAATGACAAATGCAAAGAATTTGCTTCAGTACATTTTTTAGTATTCTATTTATGTAAGGTTTTATTATTAAAAAAATAATTTCTCTCACCCAAACATATTTTAACTATTTTCTATTTTCAATTCACAAATTTTAGACTACACATGCCCCTTCCCTTCGGCTAACCACCCAACCACCAAACCACATCGTCACCAATGGGCTTTAGTTATCTCTAGGTGCTTTCGTTAGCACACTTGTGCTGCCTACCTCTTGCTAACAGTCCTCCTCGCTACTCAACATTACTGAAGAACATCGTACGCCCAACTTCACTAACCACCGCTAATGATTCATCAATGTTGATTTCCAACACCTTCATGCATCATTTCGTACCATCGACGCTATTGCTAACCACCACCACCCTTGTTATATATTTTAAGCTCCCCCAACATACTGATCACCCTCACATACTGATCACCTTCAAATACTTTGTGACTTCATTACTAGCTCCATTATAGAGGATTCGTAATTTAATGATCAACAACTTGGACGATATGTAAGTCACGAAGCGCTTTTAATTGAAACAATTTGGGGTTCAATCCAAATGTTTAATTAGATAAAAATCAAAGGAGAATCAAGAACATATATGAATTTGAGTGAGATTTTCGTGTACCAGAGAAAATATGACCAGTTCAAAGATGAACTTTTGTTCCGGCTAGAGGGCAGGGTCTCAAAGCCTAAAAAATACCTTCGGCCGGTTACAATTTCTAGTTCAAAAGTAACTTTAAATTTGGGCCAAAATTATTTTGAATTTTTACATGTGAAACATAAAAAAATTAAAATTCTAATGCATTTTTATTATAGGAATTCTAGCAAACAAGTTCTAATTCAATTTCGAATATGAACTTTTGTTCTAGGGCAAGGTCTCAAAGTCTCTTTTCACAAGTAGCTTGACCCCAGCCAAGGGATCTGCCCTTTAGACCCCACTACTAAGAGTGCTATCCTTGGTGTCCCGTCAAGGGGCATTACCTCTTGCAACCCTCTTACTTAGGTGAAGAGGTTCTAAGAACCAATTAGGTTGTAATATCATAATTATAGTAAACTCAAACTAGCGTGCACTCCATACCTCCAGACTAGATTGATAAATATTAAGATTACATTAGACACTTAATCAATTCAATTGAATTAAAATATATAACATCCACTACGTTATTAGCAAAACCAACACTCTCAATGTCAATTTGTGGGTCTATTGGCCGGCTCCACAATGTGTTGTACTCCTTATGAAAGGGTGGTTAATAAGACTAGACCACAATGTAACACCCGGAAATTTATTATTTTGAAGCTGGTGAAGAAAGAAAAGAAATAAAGTCCAAAGTCGAGGGACCAAACTCGCCAACGAAGAAAAGTCGGGGTAATGTGGTGATATGTGTAGGGAGAGGGCAGCCCACTCTCCCCACACTTCACATATTTTAGCTCACAAAGAAGGAGAAGAGAGAAGAGAGAAAGAGAGAAAAAGGAAAAAAAGTGGGTTTCGGGTGATTCGAGTGTCCAAATCCGTCGAGTAGCAAGCCAAATCGAAGCTCTTGTCTTTGTGCTCGATTGTGTGAGTTCTAGGACCCCACTTTTACTCGTTTTCAACTGATTTTGGGGCTGGAAAGTGTTCAAAACCGTTTTTATGTGTGTGTGTGTTTGACCCATTTGGGGTGTGATGTGTATAATGTGTTTAGAGTATGATTTCGGGCTTGGGTGTGCTTGTATGGTGTTGGGGTATGCATTCCTAAAGTCCAGGAGGGTTAATTTAGGCTTAGAATGGGTTTGGATGAGCTTGGAGGCCGAAAATGGCAGATTGGGTTCGGGATGAACTCATTCTGCATCAGCTAGGGCTAGGCGACCGAATGAAGGCCATACGGCCGAATGAGGGCGATTGAGGGTCATTCGCACGATTGAGGGTTCAATCGCACGACTGAGGTTTCAGCGCACGACTGGGAGTCCAGTCGCATGAGGATTGCACGACTGAGGGTTCAGTCGCATAGATGCTTAGTCGCATGAATCCATTCACCTGAGGTTAGTCGCATAGGTGCCCATTCGCAGTAATCCCATTCGCACAAGGTCCATACGCACGATTGGATGCTCATTCGCATAGATGTTCATCCGCATGAGTTCAGTCGCATGATGTTCAGTCGCATGGAGGCCATGCGACTGAAGAGTGTCCATACGCCCGAACAGGGCTGTTGCACTCGATGGAATATGTAGTTTGACTTCTGGCCTTCGGGGAAAGGTGCAGATGTAAGTGTTAACGTAAGGTAACCCGTATGAGCATGTAAGAGGATGGTTATGGCCGTAGAGAGCATGTAGGGCATGATGATGAGGATGTTGCATGTTTATGCATATTATGAGTGTATGATGTTGCCCGGTATGATGATGAATGTGTATGATATGTTCCTTATTATGATGTATGCTTATCTTTCTTGTGGCTTTACATGTCATGCTAATGAATGAATGAATGAATGAATGAAGTATTATGTAATGTAAAGCAAAAGATAATGAAAGAGGAACATGAAGTAAGAATGCATGCATTAATGAAAGATGAATGAACGAAAGAAAGGTTTGCAAGCATATATATTGGGGTGAGCGACTTTGTGTTGCAAAAGACTCGGATGAAGTGCAATCATTTAGATTGCCTATGAGGTGAGCAACCTCGTCGTTGCAAAAGAATCGAGTAAAGTGCTATCGTAATGTTGCCTTGGGGTGAGCAACCTTGTTGTTGCAAAAGACTCGGATAGCTTGCTATCGTGATGGGCAATTGGGGTGAGCAACTTTAGGGGTGCAAAAGACTCGGATAGCGAGCAATCATTGAGATTGCCATTGAGGTGAGCGACCATGTTGTCGCAAAAGACTCGGAAGACAGAATGAACGAAAAGAACGAAAGATAATAAATGAGATGAAAGATAATAATGATATTATCTGTGTATACGTATATTGAATGATCGCATGATAAAAGGAACGGTTTTCAATGAAAGTATAGTATATTTATGTTATAAAACTAGAACTCACTCAGCAACGCTGACTTTTATTACATTTTCCAGTTGGCAGGTAAATGATTGCTGAGGATGGTACGGCAAGGCTACTCAGCTCTTTTGGGATGGCATCCAATTATATAACTTTGTGATGTAATGCAAACATGAATTTTGTAACCGGATAATGATGTATTATTTGGCAAAAGTAATTATAATGAAACGTGATGTCATTTTTGAATGTTTCCGCTGCAATGTTTCCTTAATGTAATGTAATTATATGTTTTATGTGCGATGAATGACCAACTGTAAGCGTCCCGGGAACGGGGCCTTACAAGTTGGTATCAGAGCCAAAGTTTAAGTGAAATGGGTAAATTTTCAAAATAAACCTTAACTTAAACTGAGAATGGGACGAATGGGGAATGGGATGCCAAACTGAGTAGCTGTGTGCCATCAGGTATTTTTTAAAGTTAACCGTTTTATGTGCGCATGGTATATGTTATGTGTTGTATGTAGATTTGAATACTGATGTAGTCAGGACAGGTAATACTTGGGGTATGAAGAGTACAGTAAGTGGCTAATCACAACTAGCCACTGTAATTAGGGACTTACTATACTTGACATAAACTGAGTTGTTTCCTTGAATGACTGTTGTTGGTGTTTGAATCTTTCAGTGTGTTAGAGAATGGCTGGTGGTAGATCTTTAGAGCTTCTAGGGGTGGAGGCCGTGATGGCCCTGTTGCTGAACCACGCCCTAAGAGAGGAAGGCTTAGAGCTGAGAAAGAGGTTCCTGCAGAACCTGAGACCCCTCATCCAGAAGTTGGGGATGATGAGTGCGAATCTGAGGGCCTCGGTAAAGGAGGCTGTTGTGGAGGAGGTACACCAGGTCATGCAGACAATCCTACCGTCTGTGGTGACCGAAGTCATCAAGGCTGTGAAGGAAGGGGAAAGGAAGGAGAGAAACCGGGCCTCGGGGGAGCAACCGGAGCCTGAAACGATTTTCTCCGATAATGAGGAGGAAGAGGAGAGCGGAGAGGCGGGAGGTGGCACGAGGCTGTAACTATGGGGTGTTTATGAGATGCAAGCCCCCTACTTTTGATGGTAATGGCAATGCTGCCGCTGCTCACCGATGGGTGAGAGAAATGGAGGCTGTTCTCGACATCAGCGAGTGCCGAGAAGATCAGAAAGTCAAGTTTGCCACCCACTCCTTCGTGGACTCGGCACTATGCTGGTGGGACAACATTGTCCAAGCGGAGGGTAATCGGGCAATCGGGAGAATGAGGTGGCCCGAACTGAAGAAGATGGTGATCGAGGAGTTTTGTCCTCATCGGGAAATGGATAAGGTTGAAAGGGAGTTTCTGCAACTGGAGGCGGGAACCATGACACACCAACAGTACACCACGAAGTTCAACGAGATGGCGCGTCTGGTGCCGGATCAAGTGACGCCTCTGTCCCGAAAGATCAAGAGGTATATACAGGGTTTGCCGGCGGATATTCGCAGGCACATGATCGCCGCCCGGCCGAGCACGTTTAGGTCGGCGGTAGATTTGGCGGGAAGATTGTATGATGAAAGAGCGGTGGTGGTGACTGATGATGGTGGCAGAAAGAGCGGTGGTGAACGAGGGTGGCAGGGGAAGAGATTTGGTCGGGGGTAATGCCTCGATGGGTAATAAGAAGGCACGGGTGGATGATCGCCGTGTGGTTATGTCAGGTGCGGGATCGAGAAGGTGTGGTAAATGTGTACGGGAGCACAGCGGGGAGTGCAGGTTTGGGTCGAACTTGTGCTTCAGGTGTGGAAAGGCGGGGCACATGGCAAAGGACTGTCGTGCGGTCCGATGCTTTAACTGTGGTGAAGAGGGTCACGTGCTCAAAGATTGTAAGAAGCCGAGGGCTGAGAGTTCAGGGGCAAAGAAGACGGGAGGGAGGTGATGGACCGAGGGCAAGCGCCAAAGCATTCACCATGACACAGGAGGAAGCTAGAACGGACCCTGATGTCGTGTCCGGTACGTTTCTGGTGAACCAAACTTTAGCTTCTGTGTTATTTGATTCTGGTGCAAGTAAAAGTTTTATTTCTGCTGCTTTCTGTGCTAAGCTGCCTGTTAGTAGTAGATGTATTGATGCGCCCTTCGATGTAGAAACTGCCATAGGTAAGTCTACCAGGATTTCTGAGATGATAGAGAACTGTGATGTGGAACTCGAGGGTCATAAGTTTCCTGTTAGACCGTTTGTGATGACCTTAGGTGGTTTTGACTTGGTTCTTGGGATGGATTGGTTAGCGGACTTCGAGGCGAACATTGTGTGTCGCAAGAAGATGATTCAGTTGTTGGCGCCTGACGGTAGTTCAGTGATGGTTTATGGTGATCGGGTTACTACGATTCCGAAGGTGATCTCGATGGCAGTGGCGGGAAAGTGTATGAGGCGTGGGTGTGGTGTAGTGCCTACTTGGCCTATGTAAAGGATGTGGATACGCCATCACCACAACTAGCCGATGTACCGGTTGTGTGTGACTTTCCAGATGTGTTCCCAGAAGACTTATCAGGAGTGCCACCTGACAGGGAGATTGAGTTTCAGATTGATCTGATACCGGGTGCCCAACCTGTTGCCAAGGCACCGTATCGGTTGGCTCCGACCGAGATGAAAGAATTGATGGAGCAGTTGCAAGAGCTGCTTGATAAGGGGTTCATTAGACCGAGTATCTCTCCTTGGGGTGCTCCGGTCCTGTTCGTAAAGAGAAGGACGGTAGTATGAGGATGTGCATCGACTACCGCGAGCTGAACAAGTTGACAGTGAAGAACCGATACCCCTTACCGAGGATTGATGATTTGTTCGATCAGCTTCAGGGTGCCAGTTGGTTTTCGAGAATAGATCTTCGATCTGGTTACCATCAGTTGAAGGTGAAGGAGCAGGATATTCCTAAAACAGCTTTCCGTACGCGCTATGGTCACTACGAGTTTCTTGTCATGTCCTTTGGCTTGACCAACGCGCCAGCTGCTTTTATGGATTTGATGAACCGTGTGTGTCGGCCTATGTTGGATAAATCAGTGATTGTGTTTATCGATGATATCCTGATTTATTCGAGGAGCGAAGCGGAGCACGCCGGACACATTCGGGGGGTTCTAGAGACGTTGAGGAGGGAGAAGTTGTATGCAAAATTCTCCAAGTGCGCGTTCTGGTTGCGCGAAGTTCAGTTCTTGGGTCACGTGGTGAATCCTGACGGGATAATGGTGGACCCGGCGAAAGTGGAGGCGGTTATGCAATGGAAGTCACCAAAGACGCCATCCGAGATTCGCAGTTTCTTGGGTTTGGCGGGTTATTATAGAAGATTTATCCAAGACTTCTCCAAGATTGCTTCTCCACTGACTAAGTTGACCCGAAAAGATGTGAAGTTCGTATGGGGTCAAGCTCAAGAGAAGGCGTTTGAAGAATTGAAGGCGAGATTGACTCAAGCTCCTGTTCTGTCGTTACCCGATGGAAGTGAAGATCTGGTGGTTTATTCCGATGCTTCTTACTCGGGGTTGGGGTGTGTGTTAATGCAGAGAGGAAAGGTTATAGCCTATGCATCCCGACAGTTGAAGGTCCATGACGTCAATTATCCTACTCATGACTTGGAGCTAGCAGCTGTGGTCTTTGCATTGAAGATTTGGAGGCACTATCTGTACGAGACTAAGTGCACCATATTCACTGACCACAAGAGTCTGAAGTACTTCTTTGAGCAGAAGGATTTAAACATGAGGCAGAGACGGTGGTTGGAACTTATAAAGGATTATGATTGTGAGATCCACTATCATCCGGGCAAGGCCAACGTGGTGGCTGATGCCCTTAGCCGCCGGAAGGAGAGGCCCGAGCCGATTCGGGTGAAAGCCTATCAGTTGATCATGACCTCTGATGTAATGAAGCAGGTAAAGAGTTTCAAGATGAGGCATTGAAAGAAGATCATCTTAACTCTGAAAGGATGAGAGGTCTGGTTGGAGAATTGGGTGAAAACACGCTCGGTGTTAGAACCCGATTTGATTGTGTGTGGATTCCTCGTTTTGGGGATCTACAGAGGGAGATAATGGATGAAGCTCACAAGACTCGGTACTCCATTCATCCTGGTGCCACGAAGATGTACCATGATATGAAGAAAGATTACTGGTGGGAGGGTATGAAGCGCGACGTGGTGGAGTATGTGAGTAAGTGCCTTACTTGCTTACAGGTGAAGGCCGAGCACCAAAAGCCGTATAGGAAGATACAACCTCTAGATATACCGGAATGGAAGTGGGAGCACATCACCATGGATTTCATCACAAAGCTGCCGCGTACCCCGAAAGGGTATGATGCCATATGGGTGATAGTTGACCGTTTGACGAAAAGTGCTCACTTCCTACCGATCCGCGAGACATATTCATCTGAGAGGTTGGCTGATCTGTTCATCAAGGAGATTGTGACTCGTCATGGTGTGTCGGTGTCTATTGTGTCGGATCGCGACACCGGTTTACATCTAAATTCTGGAAGAAGTTCCACGATGCTATGGGGACGAGGTTACATATTAGCACGGCATATCATCCCCAGACTGATGGTCAGTCAGAAAGGACCATTCAGACGCTGGAAGACATGCTTCGGGCATGTGTGATTGATTTTGGTGGAAGTTGGGATGACCACCTACCGTTAGCTGAATTCTCATACAACAACAGCTATCATGCCAGCATTGGTATGCCTCCATATGAGATGCTATACGGTAGGAGATGCAGAACGCCCGTTTGTTGGGGTGATATTGGTCAGAAGGAATTGGGAAGCGTCGAGGTAATCGAGGCTACGACTGAGAAGCTTGAGAAGATCAAAGCCTTCATGAAGGCCGCCAAAGACAGACAGAAGTCGTATGCTGATAAAAGGCACAGGCCGATTGAGTTCCAGGTGGGTGACCGGGTTATGTTGAAGGTCTCACCTTGGAAGGGTATCATTCGCTTCCGAAAGCGGGGCAAGTTGAGTCCAAGGTATATAGGCCCTTTCCGAATCATTGCTCGAGTAGGAGAGGTGGCCTATAGACTAGAGTTACCAGATGAGTTAAGTGGAATTCACCCGACATTCCATGTATCTCATCTAAGGAAGTGCTTAGCAGATGAAGATATGATTGTCCCATTAGAAGATATCGAAGTAGATGAACGGCTCAATTATGTGGAGCAACCAGTGGCAATCATCGACCGAAAGGAGAAAAGGCTAAGGAATAAAGTGGTTCCTCTTGTGCGTGTACAGTGGAAGCACAGGAAGGGATCCGAGTCAACGTGGGAGACTGAGGAGGAAGAAATGAGACAGCATTATCCACGTTTGTTCGAGGAATGACAGGTTTCGGGGACGAAACCTATTTAAGGGGGGTGGACTTGTAACACCCGAAAATTTATTATTTTGAAGCCGGTGAAGAAAGAAAAGAAATAAAGTCCAAAGTCGAGGGACCAAACTGCCAACGCCAACGAAGAAAAGTCGGGTAATGTGGTGATATGTGTAGGGAGAGGGCAGCCCACTCTCCCCACACTTCACATATTTCAGCTCACAAAGAAGAGAGAAGAGAGAAAGAGGAGAAAAAAAGGAGAAAAAGTGGTGTTTCGGGTGATTCGAGTGTCCAAATCCGTCGAGTAGCAAGCCAAATCGAAGCTCTTGTCTTTGTGCTCGATTGTGTGAGTTCTAGGACCCCACTTTTACTCGTTTTCAACTGATTTGGGGCTGGAAAGTGTTCAAAACCCGTTTTTATGTGTGTGTGGTGTGTTTGACCCATTTGGGTGTGATGTGTATAATGTGTTTAGAGTATGATTTCGGGCTTGGGTGTGCTTGTATGGTGTTGGGGTATGCATTCCTAAAGTCCAGGAGGGTTAATTTAGGCTTAGAATGGGTTTGGATGAGCTTGGAGGCCGAAAAATGGCAGATTGGGTTCGGGATGAACTCCATTCTGCATCAGCTAGGGCTAGGCGACCGAATGAAGGCCATACGGCCGAATGAGGGCGATTGAGGGTCATTCGCACGATTGAGGGTTCAATCGCACGACTGAGGTTTCAGTCGCACGACTGGGAGTCCAGTCGCATGAGGATTGCACGACTGAGGGTTCAGTCGCATAGATGCTTAGTCGCATGAATCCATTCACCTGAGGTTAGTCGCATAGGTGCCCATTCGCAGTAATCCCATTCGCACAAGGTCCATACGCACGATTGGATGCTCATTCGCATAGATGTTCATCCGCATGAGTTCAGTCGCATGATGTTCAGTCGCATGGAGGCCATGCGACTGAAGAGTGTCCATACGCCCGAACAGGGCTGTTGCACTCGATGGAATATGTAGTTTGACTTCTGGCCTTCGGGGAAAGGTGCAGATGTAAGTGTAACGTAAGGTAACCCGTATGAGCATGTAAGAGGATGGTTATGGCCGTAGAGAGCATGTAGGGCATGATGATGAGGATGTTGCATGTTTATGCATATTATGAGTGTATGATGTTGCCCGGTATGATGATGAATGTGTATGATATGTTCCTTATTATGATGTATGCTTATCTTTCTTGTGGCTTTACATGTCATGCTAATGAATGAATGAATGAATGAATGAAGTATTATGTAATGTAAAGCGAAAGATAATGAAAGAGGAACATGAAGTAAGAATGCATGCATTAATGAAAGATGAATGAACGAAAGAAAGGCTTGCAAGCATATATATTGGGGTGAGCGACTTTGTGTTGCAAAAGACTCGGATGAAGTGCAATCATTTAGATTGCCTATGAGGTGAGCAACCTCGTCGTTGCAAAAGACTCGAGTAAAGTGCTATCGTAATGTTGCCTTGGGGTGAGCAACCTTGTTGTTGCAAAAGACTCGGATAGCTTGCTATCGTGATGGGCAATGGGGGTGAGCAACTTTAGGGGTGCAAAAGACTCGGATAGCGAGCAATCATTGAGATTTCCATTGAGGTGAGCGACCATGTTGTCGCAAAAGACTCGGAAGACAGAATGAACGAAAAAGAACGAAAGATAATAAATGAGATGAAAGATAATAATGATATTATCTGTGTATACGTATATTGAATGATCGCATGATAAAAGGAACGGTTTTCAATGAAAGTATAGTATATTTATGTTATAAAACTAGAACTCACTCAGCAACGCTGACTTTTATTACATTTTCCAGTTGGCAGGTAAATGATTGCTGAGGATGGTACGGCAAGGCTACTCAGCTCTTTTGGGATGGCATCCAATTATATAACTTTTGTGATGTAATGCAAACATGAATTTTGTAACCGGATAATGATGTATTATTTGGCAAAAGTAATTATAATGAAACGTGATGTCATTTTTGAATGTTTCCGCTGCAATGTTTCCTTAATGTAATGTAATTATATGTTTTATGTGCGATGAATGACCAACTGTAAGCGTCCCGGGAACGGGGCCTTACACACAAGGATCCAAAGTGGCTCTATCTATGATACAACCATTGTGTTCGTATTCTTCCTGGTTTTCTATATTTGATAACAACAAGTGTTTGTCAGTCAACCTGAAATATATATAAATGTTTAGACAAACTATTTCTTATTCTTGAACAAAATAGCAAAAATGACTTCTTTTCTCGTACGTGTCTTCTTTTCTTGTCGGGCTATTGAAGTGATCAATATGATTGGGGTATTAAATCTTCTATACTTATTAATAAAATAATAATTTTAGTATCATATGTCATTTTTTAAAGCTCTACTTTTTTCAATTCCTGCCTAAATATATATCTGTTTGTAGTGTTAGTCTAAGTTCATTTGACTAAAAGTCAACTTCTGATACAAGAGGTATTTAAGAAAAATTTAGAAATTTAACCCTAAATTAGAGCACATCTTTTTTTAAAAATTAAATCATACCTGATATTTTTTCTTTCTTCAAATAATTCATCAACAAAAACTGTAGAATTGTGATAATGCCTTCGACAGACTTCATCAACGTTCTCATTTTGGCTTCGGTTTCATCAAGTTTTCTTCAACAAAAGGTATTTGTTTTTGTTATATTTGAGCATTCCTCCTTTGCGATTATGATTTAACCTATCATTGTCTACAATTGTGTTTTTGGATTAATATTATTTTACTTTAAGTTTTTTGATTTGAAGGTGATATGCTTTAACAATCCATATGTGAAGAGGTATTACATGCTTCTACTTTTTAAACTTTTTTGTTTCTTTTTAGTGTAATGCCATATTATTATTATGTTTGATTAGAATTCGTTGATATGTGAAAATTGTTTTGATGTATCTGGAAGTAATATTGAAAATCACATTTTATTTTATGGTTGACTTTGACACCTTCAGACAAAATTATTTCTTTTAAATTTCAAAGAAAACAGTTGGTTTGCAATGATAGTAAATTAGAGACAAGGACAATCGCTATCCAAAGTTGGTTTGTCTCCCTAATATTAGATAATGATAGAAAAATCACCAACAAAACATTAAATGTTGTATACAAAGAAATTTTCGGATGTTTATGAATTTGAAATATTATTTTTCATATTCAATTTAATTTGTTTATTACTTAAAGTTCTTATTTATAAGTTTATTTCTTTTCATATTATACATTATTTAGACGTATAAGTATTAATAGAAAAAACATACTAATATTAGATGTAGCTAATGTTAAAAGTTATACATAAAAGTGAAAAAAAGTATTATCAATAACATTATAACTTACGAATATTTTTAAACAACAACAATATTTTCGGATTGAACCCGTATGTTACACGGGTCTTTAGCCTACTTTTGTAAATATATTTAGAAGGATAACAATTGTATATGTTTTGGGTTGTGTATTTTAGGTAATATAGAAAGAAGAAACATAGCACGAGAGTTTAGTTGGTTCTATGGAAAGTACCAATTTGGATTAATCATATTTATTGAATTATAGAGTGTTGGATTGATAAAAAGGTGTTTGTTTAACGATGACGAATCCATAAATTCTTTTCATATGGGTCTGAAATTTTCAAGGGTGAGCTTGGATGGTCATTTATTTATAACTGCGTCTTAAATTATTCCGTTTGGTTTGGACTAGATCACAGATAAAAATAATAATAAAATCAAACTACAATGCATATATATAATAAAAATGTATCAATTGATATTTTTTTAATGTAAAATAGAAATCCAATATCCCTACAAGTACTTTCTACAGTTTTTCATTTATTGAAATCTAACCATTACGTCATCTATAGATACATTTTTAAATTTTTCCAACATAGCAAATACAACTATCACTCAAATTTTCAGTACCAATCCGATTACGCAAATAGGACTTACGCACTACATTTCTGAGAAGTATCTCTCAACATTTGTTGTCGTGACGGGTAAGTCGAGAGCTAACTTCAATAAAATATAAATCAACTGAAATGAGATTTTGTTTCTACCATTAGTTATACATGACTAGATAAACCTTTTAAGTTAGCAAATCTTGTAGACGAGAGCTAACTTTAATGTGTTATTTTATAATTTCATGGGAGTCGATGTCAAATTTTTCAAAGGAATGTTCGGAATTTTTTCGTATATATAGCACTAAAAATGTTCATGGTAATCCGCAGGTGGAGGACTGAAGACTTGACCAAAAACGTATACCAAATAGACTTTACTAACAAAATAATGGATGGATAGCCATATGAAATTTACAAATAGATTAGCAACATACCTATCACCAAAGTAATCGTCGATGGATTCCTTCGTTGGTATTTAATATTTACGCCGCTAAAAGTCAATTTTGTAGTAGTGATTGCGATTCTGTCTATTTGAAGAGGTTATGGAAATGTCCATATATAACAACAAACAAAATTTCATTTGAAAGAGAGATAATTTTATGCATGCACACTGCACTCATTAATTTTTTTTCTTTTAATCAAACTAGAAATATTCCCCACACGCGTTGCGCGGGGGTATTTCGTCATGAATATAAATATTAAAACGAAATATAAAAAACACATTATAACGATTATCACTCTAATACAAAACTCTAAAATATCAAGCATTCAAAATGATGGAAATAACATTAGCAAATCATGAGAAAACCCAAATTCACAATCGAGTGAAAAAACTTATTAAAACACTAGTAGCACCAAAACTAATTAAAAATATAGAAATAAAATTTAAAGTTTACCACTCTTTCTATACTTATAATAAGTGATTTATATTTCTATGATTTAGGCAATACCAAAAAAGAAATTTGAAAAAAAATATTCGGGCTATGGCATTAAAAACCCCGACGACCACTTTTCTCCATCACTAAACGTACGCCACAGCCCAGTGTTCTCCATCATTCAACACCACCAACCAAAGCTTCACCGTTGCCTTCAATCCCCCTCCCCCCACACTCACTGACGTTTCCCGTCACCATCACTAATTATCACCGTCATTCTCATCCTCTCCATCACTCAACACAACCGATCATAGCCTGACCTTCGTCAACCCTCACCGGCGCCGGCTCCGGCTCATGCTTCACAATCTTGTAAAGGAGCAAATTGTGGTACATAGCACTATATAAGTTATACATCCTGCTTATCACTTGTAAATCGATGTACCTAAAAACATCGCAAAATAATGATCTCTTTGGCAGAGTAGCGTTTTGCGGATCTAAATTTTAGTGGTCATGTAAAATATAATGAACTTTAAATATACAATACAACAAAAAACATAGTTAGAGATACCATAATGTAAATAAGGAAAGTCATGTGGTTAAAATGAAATTACTTGAAACTTTCTTGTAGCTAAACTTCACAAATTATATAGATATATACTTTTTTTTATTGGCGAACACAATACAGTTTGCTCTTCACGTTCTCTACTCCTAAAGACATCACACAAGACTTCTTTATGATTTGAATCTACAATCTTTTAGTTGATAGTGTACCGCTTTATCACCACAATGTCGCTTGATACTCTTATATCGGATTACTAGTATATTATGTTGGTGTCGCACATTAATTTTGTTGCAATTGTTGAAAGCTCGATAGTTTGCTTAATAAGGTATACTACCCGTTGATTTATTAACTCATCACAAACCCAAAGCAAGTAAATTGCTCAACTGAATAGCCTCAAAACAATACGTTGTAGTTCCAATTATCATTTCCAAATTACTTTAGCTACTATTTAGAACACCAATACCAACGTTAAGTCATTACTTATCTAACATCGTAACATTCCTATTGACATGATTTGAGAAAGTGAGTAAGGTTTTGACATTTTAATAAAGTCTAGGGGTTGTTAATGACAATACCTTACTTTGCAAGTCCTCTCCAAGTCTACTAGACATCTTCATACAATCAGACACCATGGCCCGCTTATTATATCACGTTGCCCTGTAACTAAGGCAATTATCCTATCTATTAATTTTACAAGTAAATGAACAGTAATCTGTCTGGATTATACAAGGCTTAAAGCATACGGTGCTATTGTTGGTTAGTGCTTGCTACATGTTTTCTTGAAATCCCATTTCAGGCCATGTTTCATTCAAAGAGGGAGCCGAAGTGAGGCTGTCGGCTTCATCTTCTTTGCTTTCATTCTCCAACGAGAGCTTTTATCAACCTGAACCAAATTTCAATTTGTCAACATGATCGAATGGTTTTCTTTTTTGTTGTTTGAAGATGGCAATTTTAAACAAAGATTGAAATAAAAGGTATATTAGAGAATATTTCTTTGATGGTGCTGGAGGCGTGGCTGCCCGTTTCCTCGCCTCCTGTGGACCGTCTCGCGACGATATTCTTTTGGCTGGGGTTTCTGGCAGTTGTTGGTTGCGGTTCTCCGGCGGTGAAACTAGCGACCTCTACCCCGATCTTTACATCAGCTCAGAGGTAAGTTGCTATGCATGCAGTCAAATCATAAGGTTTTATTGGTGATTCTTGACACCGACAGGAGAACATAAACAACTAAAATTAGGAAGAACATGAGGCTATGAAGGGTCCGATGATCCAGATTCTTCGATGCCAAAACTAATCAATCGGTTTTTCATTTTTGTTTATCACTGCTCCAAGCCTCCAACTTTACCTTTGTCGTATGATTGGTTGAGCCTTTATTTTCTTCTACATAAATTACCATCAAAAATCTCTACAGAAAAGTTAAACCCAGTTTGATATGTGAAGCTATGATGGATATGGATCTGAAGTGGCAAGTTAAGCTAATGATGCATTAAAATATAGGAATTTTATTGTATGTTGATTTTTGTAAAATACCTTGCCTATAAAGGGGCAAGATCTAAGGTAAATATAAAATTGATGATGTTTTAATATGTTAACTATTTTTCCCACTTTTAAATGTGTTGATATCAAGCTCTAAAACTTTTACAGGGATGAAAGTGGAAATGCAAATTAATGACGATAATAAAGTTTTGAAGGCCCATTTCAATAGTGATGGTATATAGAAGGAAGTCTTTAAAGTGACGCTATTGAAGTAAGCTCTATTTCATCTTTCTAAAGTATAAGACAAAGTAATTTGTACATGGGTGTGTGTGTTGGGAGCAAGAGAATCAAATCCTAATATTAGTTCTTCAGAGATTATTAAAAAGTTTCTTAAATACGACCTAGCATTCATATAAGAAAATATCTTAGGGTATTTGGATGTGCCTAAAGTGTTTATTTATTACATTAATCATAATACAGTTTTAAGATTTAGTATATGGATTCACGATAATTAGATTTAGAAACGTCTCATTCTTTGCCAATAGAAAATGGTATTATTTGCTTCAATCTTTGATCTTTGTATTAAATCTGCATAATCATTAGGATTTGAAATCTCAAAGGCACATTTGCAAAGTAGTTCCTAAAGAAAGCCGAGCGTATGATCCATGGCATCCTTCCGTTCATAATTTCGCTACTAGGGATGATTTACAGGTTGCAACATTTTATTAAGTTTCTGTTTATTTCAGCACAAGCATTAACTACAAGTTGGTGTACTCTTGAGTGTTAGATAAGTTGGTGTAATCTTGAGTGTTAATACATATTCTTGTATTCAAGGCTTGTAGTTTTGGTTTTCAAATATGTGCTTATTTATTTATTTATTTATTTATTTAAGTAGCTATGTATTTTTATAGGTAGCTCCATCTGCATGATCATGAAATGGTAAAGGGCTATTTGTTCTTTAAGTTGCCTTTTGATTGATCATTTGATTTTTTTGTTGTGTGTCTTTTATCATAGTTTCCTATTCAACATATACACAGCTGATTGTTCTCTAAATCAAGTTTGTTATGGTTTTTTTTTGTTGTTGATGGGGTCTGTTTTGGTCCTTCATGTCGATAATGTTAGCCTAGGCTCACTTCAGACTTTGTTAGTTATGTTGTCGATTAATTTGAGCATGAGCTTTTTTAAGACCTTCCTAGACTTGTAGTCTAAACGATAATCAGATTTACTACTTCTCCTACTTGTAACTTGACTTCAAAGCTTTGGTATTAGGTTGTAACTTGACTTCAAAGCTTTGGTATTAGGTTGTGACTACGAAACGTGAGTTTGTCTTAGCCCCAATTTACTCTTTCATTCACACGCGCAACGCGCGTGGGAACAAACACTAGTTTATATTATAAAATATAATATTTATAAAAAAACAAACCCCTTAAAGCTTTATTTATAACCCACTTTGACCATTTTTCACATTTTAGGATGTCACTCATAGTTAGGGAGGGTGTTCATCAAATTGAGTTACTCGAGTTAATCAAATAAGGTAATTCAGAATTTAATTTTAATATTTTTCAAAAGATTTTAAATTCAAATAAATTAGAATACATCAAAATAATTTAAATTTTTAATGTATTTTAATGACAAAAAACATTTAAAAAAATTGAAATCTATCACCCAATATATACCGCCATCACCTCCGACTCATTATCGCTACTTCATACCATAGATCGTGTGTCGCCCTCACCACTGGCAATTAATTGTGCCCAACGACCTCACCCTTCACTAACAACTAATAGTACCCCGCAGCTACCATTGTTGCCACCAACCGATCCCGCCCAACGCCTAAAACCGACGTTCACCGTCGAGCATGTCTAAAACTGACGTGATTCGGCGACGACGGTCAGTCGGCCGCAGAAGCGGTATGTCAAACCCCAACCTTGACGGCGGAAACGTCGAGGAGTGAGAGTTAAGATCGTTCACAACCACATAACCCTATTATTAAACCCAAATATATTATTCATAAATTTCAATTGAAACGTTACAAGCATAAGTCTCAAACAAAGATAACATTATGTAAAAAAAGTTAAATGTGACAAGTTCATCTATTTATTTCTCTAGGTCCAATCCTAGATGTGATAAGCTTCAAAGTAGTAATCATACTTGAGTATTTCCTAAAACATGTTAAAAATAAAAGGTCAACAGTAATGTTGGTGAGATTTCCATAGTTTTCAATACATAAGTATATAAAAGATGGCAATTCATGTTGTAAGTTAGAGAACAAAGTAACTAGGGATGTAAGACAGAATGCACAATCAAACCTTGATAAAGTTTTACAAGTCTCAAATGTTTACAAGCATATACGATTAGCTAAGTGTACTTGGATCAACCAAGCAGGCTTGTCAGGCCCGTAAATCTCTGACGTCGCCAGGCTAGCAATAGTTAATGATTGTACATATATTCGACATTACATGGTAGCTACAAAGTTCAACTAACCACAACACACAAGTAAATTGCCATAAGTTTACAAGAAACAAACGTTTACAAGTGCAATGTTTATAAAGTAACATGTTTCACCCCAAAGTGTGAAAATATGAAAAAAGGATATAGAAATACTCACATGATCAATATGTATATAATTGGCGATTAATAAGAGATATAATAAGCAACGTTCCAACGTAGTTCTCACAAGGCACCTATATATAATATATATATATATATATATATATATATATATATATATATATATATATATATATATATATACACATTTTAAGTTAACAATGAGATTAACGTTTTAACGCGAACTAGGGTTTTGATAGGAATTTGGGGACCTTTATAAATAACTACAACTAATTAGAGAAAATTATGCATATATTATAGTCTAATAAAAGAAAAACGTATCTTTCATAAAATATTAAAAAGATTTAAAGCTTTTATAAAAAATTTGTGGATTTAAATTATAAACTGTAGGTAAATTCTATAAATATCATGACTAATCCACCTTTAAAATGATTAATATAATGTGATGATTTAAATTGTTATCTAAAATATTATTGCAGGACCGGTGAAGGGTGGTCACTTACAACACAACAACACAAAAAGAAGATTAACCAAACTTAATCAAACAGTATACTGGATTAACCACAATAATGATGCTAAGAACACAAGTAACAAGTAAGAGACAGAACAAGAGAACACAAGAAATTTGGGTTTCAAGGATGTAGTATATTGCTTTCTCAAGTTCTATTACAAGTGTTACAAAGCATTAAGAAAGATACTAGAATATGGAATACTTATACTACAACCTACAGCTGGCTATACTTTGAAAGCCAGCTGGATACAATTGACTAGACACAAACAAAATCAATTGTAGAATCAAAAGGCATATCTGCCTTTTGACTTGTGACTATGACATGCCATAGCTCACATCCTTATCTATTACAAAAAGGATAAAGTACATAAAGTAGAAAGTTACAGACTCAAGACCTCAATGTACAGTTACCAAAAGCATGGACATTTTCACCAACTCATGTAAGTTGGTGACTTTACAGAGATGCAGCGGAAAGGTGTCCAGCTTTATGGAACAGTACATCAGATAAAGCATGTTACTAAAAGTCTTCGGAAGAAATCTGTCTTCATAAGATGAAGCTTCGAAAGACTTTGTCTCTGAGGCTTCGGAAGACTTCATATTTGGCTTCAGAAGATATTGGTCTTGGCTTCGGAAGATTTTACACTTAGAATATTTCTAGTGCATGGTGTAAAACTTCCGAAACAATTCTACTTCAGTTCTTTAGTGCATTGCTTGCAGAGAGACTTTGGATGTTTTGGTTTGCATCAGACTTAAAGGAATCCTTACAAACTCCTCCTAGGCTGATGCTACCAAAACATTTAAAAGATATTCAGATGTTAGTATTCTTCAGCACAATCATGACCATACCCTTCTTCATTAGATGGTCAGGATCATTCAGACTTTCATAGTATCTTCTCATCTCAAAGAGATCGTGCAGAGGTAAGTTGATTATGTCTTGATATGTATAGACATTCTCAACACCTTGATCTCTGATTACATGCCATCTTTCTGGATTGGTAGAGAAGGTCCAGGATAAGATGGGTGACTCAGCTGCAAGAGAAGCCACTTGTATTGGAGTTGATTGGGCTGCCTCTTCATGCACTTCCTCAGGTTGATCTGACTCAGCCTGAGGTGTAGAGGTAGATGATTTAGGCTTCTTCTTTTTAGACTTTGGTTTAGAAGCCATCCTCTTCTTCCTCTTGGAAGACTTTAACTGAGAAGATTGGTCTGCAACACCTTGTTGATCATCCTTGTCTTTCTCAGTTAGGTGTTCCTCCCTCACAGGTTCAGAAGGAGAGGGAGTTTGACCCTGATGTGGATCAGAAGATGAAGCTTGCTGAGGCTCAGCAGGAGGTCCGGGTTGTGTTGTCTCAGGTTGTTCAATCTTAACCTCCACTTCAGGTGAGACTTGACTTGGAAGAGAGTGTAAGTCAATCAGTTCTCCACTTTTGATCTTCTGCTTGATTACCCTTATATGCTCATCCATTGTGGATAGAGACATAGGGCCAAGTCTCCTTCCGGAGAATCCATACAGCTTCAAGAAGCTCATCATCCTTTGTCTGTCAGCAGACTTCTTCATACTCTTTTGGATGATGGCTCTTGACTTTGCAGCTTCTTCCCTTAGCTTCTTCTTAGTTGTCTTTCTGTCATTGACTAACTCAAGCGCAAGTTGTTTTAAGTACTCAAACTCAACATAGTCATAGGATAAGGGAAGAAGTGCATCTGCCTGATAGAAGCCTGTGGCCCTCAGGTAGTTGATCATTTTGATCCTATTTTCTTCTTTGTTTACCTGAGGTTCTTGTTGAACCACATCTTCTTGTACAGGACTTTCCTGAACTGGGGAGAGAGTAGGAGCATGCTTGTAGAGTCTTTTTTGTCTCTTCTCCTCTTTGAATTGGAGAAGTAACCTTGCATCCTCTTTTTCTTTCATCTCTCTTGACACTTCCATGTCAGCCAGTTCATTTAGTTGTTCTAAGGGGAGAGAAATAATTTCATCGATGTCATAGTTCCGGGTCTGCAGATAAGTAATCCTGACTACCCTCAACTCATCATCGTGAGTATTTGGTCTGGGGGCAGCCCTGATTGCAGCTTGCATAAAACCTGAAGACCTAGAGGAACTTTCTCCCCTTAGCTTCCTCTTCCTCTCTCTCTATCTGTTCCTCCTCAATTTCCTCAGGAGTCAACATCATTTTCCCTTTGTCACCCACAGACCTTTGTGACTCAGGGTGGATAGAGGTTTGGCCTTCATTGCTTGGTGTAGCATCCATGCTCTTGCAAGAGAGAGGTTGAGAAGCACCTTCACCAGCAGGTGTCTCAGAAGAAGTGTGGATCTCTGCAGCAATTGTTGATGATGAGACAGGGGTCTCAGGTTCTGCCACTGGGCCTTCAGTCAAGGTTTCCCCTATGAAACTAATCTTAGGGTCTGCCTCAACATCCAGTTGACTGATGGCATTACCTGATTGTTTAAGTCTCCTTCTTAAGATGAACTCTACAGTGATCCTGTCTTGGATTCTTTGAGCCGATCTGTCAGCTTGTCTTGAGTTGCTTGGGTTGACAAGTGGCATGTTGACTAGATCCAGACCTTCATAGAAGTTCAAAGTTTGAAAATCAAATACTTCTTGTTGCCCTTGAACTCTGTGAAGAATAAGGGCTCTTCTATCAGCATCATACCTCCACCTAATGATGTAGTTTGAAGTTCCTTGAGGTGGGGATGACACAGCCCTTGGTATACCTTCCTCAAAGAGACTCCTGATGATAGAGTCTATAGAGTCCACATTAATGTGAACTTGAGGAAGTTGCTGAGAATGCACAATTGCAAGTGAGGATGGTGAGTCCTCAATGTCCATTTTCTGTGAAGAACTCCCAGGTTCTGTGGCTGCAATAACTTTCTCCCCCTTTTTGGTAGCATCACCCACTTGCATAGGTGAGCTGGAGGATAGATCAATCACATCCATAGGTTCCTGTGTTCATGGTTGAGCTCTTCTTAAAGGTCTCCCAGCTAGTTTTTCCTTAAGATATGAAATCTCAAGTTGTTGATCATTGACCCTGTAGTGTAAGGTAGTCACCTGAGATTCAAGGTGACTAACCTTAGAGACTAAATAGGAGCATGTTTTTGACAGTTTTTGCACCTTTAGTCTCAGATTCCCCTCTTCTTCATCAGAAGAATCATTGGGGGATGAGATGATTGGACCAAAGTCCTCTCTCTCACCACCAGCTTGAGGTTCTTGGCTGCTGGTTTTCCTCTACTCACTGGCAATCTTAGTTGAGATGTCAGTAGGCTGAGTTGCCATGGTTGAGGTCTTTATAATGTAATCACTTGCAGAAGTGAGAGCCTCTTCCATATGGATATCCTGAACAGGTTCAGAAGTGTCCACCTCAGTTATAGGTGACTGATGTGGGCTAGACTGAGGAGACTCAGGAGTACTCATCTCTCTTTGAGTAGGGGAAGAGAAGAGAGACTCATGGTACTCACTGAAACCTAAGTCTTCATCAGTATAGAAGGATGGTTGGGAATGGGTTGATTTAGATCTAAAGGCTGGGGATGGTAACTATCCCCTAAAGGTTGTTCACTTGAGTGTTGAGACTCAGAGTGAAGGCTTAAGGCAGTTGGGCTTGTGAGCTCATCAGGGTGAGCATGAGGAACCTCAGCCCTGATAGTTGAAGAGATGGGAGTGGTTTGCTCCTCAGGGGAAGTGGGAGCTCTAGTGTCCACTTCCTCCTGTAAAGGTGAGTATATGGGGACCTGCACAGACTCAATAGCTTGAGCAGGGGTTCGTTTGGATTTTCTTTGGTAGGTGAGGGTTACTTGAGGCCTTTTTAGTGGTAAAGAGATAGAAGGTGTGGGTTCAACACTAGCTTGTGTTGCTAGGTTGTCACCTTGAGCAATGAGCTCTAACATTTTGGGGACAAGGGCTGTTTCTACCCCTGAGAAGCCTACAGTTGGCTTCTTCATGATTTTAAAGATGCCGGGCTTCATCTGTCCCAATTTAAGAATCTTATCTGTTTCTCTCAACTGTGAGCCAGTTCACAGTTGAGAATGTGTTGAACATATCTAGGAAATATATAATACTCTAAGGAGTCCAAGTTAGCAAGCAAATTGGTATAGACAAATTGAGAGTACCTGAACTTGACCCCTTGAACATTCCATGCACTATGAAGGAGAGATCCTCAGGAATCTGGTCCCACCCTCCATGCTTGTTTGACAAGTTTTGGATAAACACATGGAGTAGGTATTTTCACTGGGATGAGACCTTCCCTTTCCTGAAGGTCTTTACAGAGAAATCTCCTTCATAGCCCATCTGCTCAAAGGAATGATTTACAGCTTCCTTTGGAAAGGACAACTCACCTTCTTCATCATCCAGCTGCAAATGAGTGTTGATGATGGCTGGAGTGATGAAGATTGTCATCCCTTGCACTGTGGCAGACAATGCCTTCTCCCCATCCATGATGACCTCTTGGCAGGTCTTCCAAAATTCAAGCAAATGATCATCATAAAGAGTAGGATCAATGGTTAGGGAGGTGAAGTAATTTGATAGAGTTAAGAACTGGCAAATCTCTGAGAAACTTTCATCTTTCTCAGAGCTTAACAGAGCAACCTGGTTGTGTTGCCTGTGAAGTTGCATGGAGAAATCTGGGTTGTTTCTGCGGTTAAGGTTGGCCATTTGAGAAGCTTAAGGATGAAGAAAGGTGAAAAGCAAAGGCGGTTTTGGGAATTACGTTTGAGGAATAGTGGAATTGAAGATATTGAGGGAGAGGGGGAACCGTTGGGTATTTATGTGAAAAGGATTTGAACCAAAGTTAATGAAAGAGGATAAACTTTGAAATCCGAATGTCGGTCCCACCTCTGAAAAAGTAGTTTACTTTTGCTCAAAAAGTAGTTTTCTTGGAATTCGAAAAGCTTCCGAAGGTAAATTATCTTCGGAAGTTTTAATGAAAAAGCTTCCGAAGCTAAAATGACTTCGAAAGATTTTCCTGAGAGTCTTGAAAATTTTGCTTCGGAAGAGAAATAAACACTTGAATGCTTTGTATATAAAGCAACAAAGCTTCCGAGAGTTAATTTTGCTTCGGAAGAAAGAAGTCTTTAAAAACAAATAAGTGTCTGAGACAAGTATTTAAGCTTCGGAAGATAGATTGAGACTTCTTCCGAAGGTAAAATTTCTTAGACAGTTATTTATTTTGAAGACATGATTTTCTTCCGAAGGTAAAAATATATCTTCCGAAGGATCAAAAATTTTAAGAATCTAAGGAAAGTCTTCAAAAGGATTTGATATCCAAAGAAAACATGAGCTTATGAAAGTGATGAACTAGACAACTTAGGACACACATATTTTAAGAAATAATTAGAATTAGTTTTAAGAAAAGATCTACTCAAAGTTAATCATCCCAATAGCTGATATTAGATATTTAAATCTCTGTTCATCAAAAGCTTTTGTAAACAGATCAGCATATTGTTCATCTGTATGAACTTTGACTAGTTTAATTAATCCCTTTTCATAGTTATCTCTTATTAAATGATACCTGATATTGATGTGTTTGGTCCTTGAGTGCTGCACAGGGTTCTCAGTGATAGAGATAGCACTATTGTTGTCTATGTGGATAGGAGTCTCCTTGAAGTTAAATCCATAGTCTAGCATCTGATTTTGAATCCAAAGCACTTGAGCACAGCAACTTGCAGCAGCAATGTATTCAGCCTCAGCAGTTGATGCAGACACACAGGATTGTTTCTTGCATTGCCATGAGACAACCCTTCCACCAAGGAATTGACATCCCCAGATGTAGACTTTGCAGTCATGTTGCAACCACCATAATCACTATCTGTATAAGCATACAGATTGAAGTCAGGATTCTTTGGATACCATAAACCAAGTGTTGAAGCACCTTTGAGGTATCTTAAAATCCTTTTGACAGTGATTAGGTGAGACATCTTAGGGTTGGCTTGATATCTTGCACAAATACATGTAGCAAACATGATATCAGGCCTGCTAGCTGTAAGATACATAAGAGACCCAATCATAGCCCTGTATAAGTGTTCATCTACACACTCCCCCTCAAGATCAGGTCCAAGGGAGTGGTTTCTGGCTATGGGTGTCTTAGCAATCTTACAATCAGTCATGTTGAACCTCTTGAGTATGTCCTGAACATACTTTGACTGACTTATGAAGATGCCATCTTCAACTTGCTTCACTTGAATTCCCAGAAAGAAATTGAGTTCTCCCATTGCACTCATTTCAAATCTGTCTTTCATCAGCTTCTCAAAGTCTTTGCAGAGCTTTGGATTAGTTGAACCAAAGATGATGTCATCTACATATACTTGAACTAGCAATAAGTCATTTCCCTGTCCTTTGATGAAGAGAGTTCCATCTATAGTACCTCTCCTGTATCCATGTTTACAAAGATACTCAGACAATGTCTCATACCACTTCCTGGGTGCCTGATGCAGCCCATAAAGAGCTTTGTCAAGCTTGCAGACATAATCAGGATGATCAGGGTCTACAAAACCAGGTGGTGTTTGACATAACCTCTTCATCAATCACTCCATACAGAAAAGCACACTTCACATCAAGTTGAAAGACCTTGAAGTTCTTGGATGCAGCAAATGCCAGGAATATCCTAACAGCTTCTAATCTTGCTACAGGAGCAAAGACATCAGTGTAGTCAATCCCTTCTTCTTGTGTGTATCCTTGAACAACTAGTCTTGCCTTGTTCTTGATGATAATGCCTCTATCATCCTTCTTATTCCTAAACACCCATTTGGTTCCAATGGTAGTCTTCCCATGAGGAAGAGGACAAAGGTTCCAAACTTTTTGCCTTTTGAATTGAAGCAACTCTTGTTGCATAGCTTCAACCCAACTTCCATCCTTTAGAGCCTCATCAACTTTCTTTGGCTCTATCTGGGATAAGAAACAAGAGTGAAGACAAACATTTGCTTCATGGGTTTGTCCTCTTGTTCTTACCCCTGTGACAACATCTCCAATGATGTTTGTGGTGGGGTGAGACTTGTGGATCCTTAGCTGAGGGATCACAGCAAGTTGCTGAGAAAGATCCAAATTTGAGAAATTTAGATCTGGCATAGATGATTCACCCTCCACATAACCACACTTATCAAGATTGACTTGATCCAATGAGTGTGTGACATCATTGATGTTGTCATCTATGGTGTGGTTATTAGCATCAAGAATTCCTGATCACTTTCACCATCACCATTGTTGTCTTCCACAATTGAGGTATCTTTATCTGGTTGTGGAGCCTCTGAGCTGGAATTTGAAGGCACCCCAGATGTATCAGCTGAATTTGTCATTGTAGTGCTGATAGAAACCTCATTTGCTGAAGTAGTTCCAACTGGAGCTGAAGATGTATGAGTTGAAGGTCTTCTAGCTCAAATCTTGGATCAGGATCACCTGTATTTAAATTTTCTGCAGATCCTGAAACATTCTCACAAGATTTGTTAAAACAGTTGGTAACTAAATCAAGATCAAATAGCCAATCAGGACCAGAACCAGCCACACAGGGTGTGTGTTCATTGAAAGTCACATTGGCTGACTCCTCAACAATTCTAGTTCTGAGATTGTATACTCTATAAGCCTTAGCTTGGGAAGAGTATCCAATGAAGTGTCCATCATCTGATTTCTCAGCAAACTTGGCAATTTGATCTTGGTATTCAAGATGGTGCAAGGACATCCAAATGACCTGAGAAAACCAATGAAAGGTTTTCTCTTGTGCCAAAGTTCATAAGGAGTCTTACCATGTGTCTTAACTACTAAAACTCTGTTTTGCACATAGCAAGCAGTGTTTACTGCCTCTGCCCAGAAGGTGATGGGCAGTTTAGAGTCAGACAACATAGTTCTTGCAGCTTCAATTAGTGTCCTGTTTCTCCTCTCAGCAACTCCATTTTGCTGAGGAGTCCTGGGAGCACTATATTGTCTTGTAATACCCTTTTTCACAAAATGTATCAAGGATTTGATTCTTGAATTCAGTTCCTTGATCACATCTTATGGTTTTGACCTTGTGATCACTTTGATTCTCAATTTTTAAGATGAAATTCTTCAGAATCTCAGGGGTCTCATCCTTAGTTCTAAGAAAAAAAACCCAAGTGAATCTTGTAAAATCATCTGTGATCACCAAACAATAAGAGGTCCTTCCTAGACTCATTACACTGGTGGGGCCAAAGAGATCCATATGTAATAAGTGTAGGGGAGTAGTGATGGAGTTCCTTTCCTTAGGCTTGTGAGATACCTTATGTTGCTTCCCTTTCAGGCATGCAACACAATGATCATCACTTGTAAACTCTTTCTTTGGCATTCCAGTTACCAGATCATGTTTAATTAGTTTATTCATGTTCTTAAAGTTTACATGGCACATTACTCATCACTATTTGCTTTAGACAGAAAGCATGAAACTTCTCCAGAGGGAGATGTTTCTTGCAAGTCCATCTTGTACATGTTCCCTTTCCTGGGGGCTCTAAGCAGGATGTGCTCATGAGGAATGACCACTCCAGGCTTGAGAACAATGCACTCATGCTCAGTAAAGAGCATGTTATGACTCTGATCACAAAATTGGGATACACTCAGAAGATTGTACCCAAGCTCCTTGACAAAGTTTACCTTTTCAATGCTGAGCTTACCATTTGTGACCTTGCCCCTTCCAGAAATGTAACCACCTTCATCTCCTCCAAAAGCAACTGGTCCTCCATCAATTCTCTCAAAGTTATGGAGTAGTGACCTATTGCCTGTCATGTGCCTGGAACAGCCACTATCAATGATCCAGACATTTTGTTTGTCTTGAGCTGTTCCTGCACAAAGAGAATGATTAGTTACATTTGGAAACCCAAGCCTTATTGTCTTGGGCTCACTAAGTATAATAGAAGGTAATGCAACAGTAATAGATCCTATGGTTGTGCTAGAAGGATCTTGAGCTGTTGTTGATGGAGAAACTTCAGTCACTTGGTCTTTCTTAGACTTCCACACCACCTTTGGAGTCTTGGACTTGACCTTCAAAACTTCGGAAGCTTTCAAAACTTTGGAAGCTTTTGGGACTTCGAAAGTTTTGATGACTGAACCTTCGGAAGATTCTGCAGTCACTGCAGCAGACTTCAGTGCTTCGGAAGAATTCCTTTCTTCCGAGACCAACTTCTCTTCCGAAGGTAATTTTCCATTTACCTTCTTCTTTGATTTGGAGCTTCCGAAGGAAACAGACTTTCCTTCCGAAGCTTGAATCTTCTTGAAACTCTTTGAAGTCTTTGTCTTGGTCATATGGACAGTACTTTTAGGATTTTATGGACAATCCTTAGCAATGTGAGAGGTACTTTCACACATGACACACAACATTTTCTTCTTCACAAGAGTCTCCTTATGAGAGCAAGACTGTCTTTGGTCACATCCCTTCTCCACCTTCATCTTTGCAGATGCTGAGACAGTTCTTATGGGCTGGGAACTGTTCTTGGAGTTTGATGGTTCAGGCTGTGCAGCAGTGGTACACAGCAGATCAGTCTTCTTCTTGGTACTGAGATGATTTGAACAAGAACCAGATTCTTAGCTGAAGATTTTTGATTGATGTCTTCAGTCTTTACTACTTCAAACCCTGCAGATATAAAAACTTGTTTCTGCTTAGAGTCAAAAGTTGTCTTGATCTCTTGAGCCTTCCTTGCTTTTTTTTGCTCTTCCTGATCAAGTTCTTTCTCATTGACTTGGACATTACAGTAGTCTTCTTCTCCTCAGAAGGATAGTGTCCCTTCTTAGAATCCTCCTCTTCACTCTTCTCAGATGAATTCTTCACTATCTCTTCTTCATCCTCTTCACTTATAGGATCTATGAGAGGAAGCTCATCTTCACAAGTTCCACACCTGGGAGATCTTACAGACAAGATTGTGTGTGGAGGAGCTATCTCATTGGATCCCAGTCCCTGTCTATTTTGATAACACACCTTGTTGTGCAGGGACGAGGATATTATGTTGTTGAAGGTCTCTTCTTCAAGAACACTCTTTTCTGCCCCGGCTTTGCTGATCACAAGCTCAGCCTGGCACTCAGTCAGCTTTGTTATGAGATCTTTGATTTGAGTCCTAAAATCTGTATGCTCATGTTTTAGAACTGAAATGGTTTTCTCTAAGTCCTCTATCTTTAGTTTATAATCATTTTCAGACTTTCTAAAATCAGATTTTAAAATGTTTAAGGACTCAAGATCAGATCTCATCTCCAAGTTATAGGACCTGTATCTGTTAACTTTAGCAATGCATTCAGGAGTACAGAGATGTTCCAATACCTTGGCTTCATCATGATCTGTCATTAGTGTTTGGTTTGGAGAAGCATCTTCCACCTGAAAGCTCCAGTCAAAGCTTCCTTCTTCAACAGCAACAACAGCTTGTTGCTTTGGCTTTTCATTCTGAGGGGCTTTCTTAGTGTAGTTTGGTCTGGTTTGTACTTGGCCACCATTTGTTTTAGGTGCCTTACACTCTCTGTGACAACCCTAGATTTAGAAATTTTATACACTAAGTTCATTCAAATATTCTAAGCCACACCTAGGTTAATATATATATTTTTATACATACATATACGTATGCATGCTTTCATTTTGCTTACACAAGTATGTTGTTCACTTATATATATATGTATACGTATGCATGGTCGCATGCATACCCTTCTACGTGTGCATTACCATCTTTTGCTAAGAAACATGTGCACATCACATGAACATAAGTATTGATCATTTGCATGCTTGCATGCATAAACAAGAAGTTACGTACGCATGTATCCATATTCATAACCTTTTGATACCAAACATTACATGAACAAGAAACTCAAAACACCAAACAAACACTAAGTAAACCAAAATATAATCCAACCAAACACCACAAACATAAGTTAACATCAAAAGAAATTTGACATCAAAACAAACCTAAACAAATTCCCTACACCTAAACCTTAAACCAAAGAACCATTAAAGATCAAGAACCACTCGGTTAACACCCTTAAGAACCCGGCTTTCATCCTTAAGCACCCGATTTACACCATAAACATCCCTTAATAATCATTGACTCACCCTTCTCTTTGAATGACACCTAGACTCACCATGCCACCAAGTTCAACCCCAACCCGCCACCTAGCCCCCTAATGACCGACTCACTAGACCTTAACTCCACCTCACACCCTAAGGACTAGATTCATAATTACATCTCCACTATTTGGAGGTCTCGGCCGAATGGGAAACCCAAACCATCGAACCACAACCGAGAACCCATCTTCATTCGGTAGCCTCTCAACCTCTATTCCTACTCCCCACTTCACGGACACCACACACCATCGATCACCACCATCCCATCTCAAACTCTCGGCTAACACCACCACCCTCCACTTTGTCTCTCGGTTACCACCTTCAAACATCACCACCATAAGCCACAAGTCATCATCACAATCCTCTCGGTCACCACCTCTCCAAGCAAATACCATCATCAACTTCACTCGGTCACACACTTTCGGACACACGGCAGCAACATCCAAGCCTCGTGGAAGCATCATCTCCCGAAAGACTATCAAGAACACCAAAACCAAGCAAGCTTAGACCATCCTCACCTTCTTCTCACACTCTCCTTCTGTCAAAATCAAGGTTCTAACTCCTAAAACCTTGCTTGATTAAGATTATGGAAACTAAACATGTGTTAAATAAAGCACATGTGATTAACCCTTTTGGTTAAAACAAAGTTCTTATAGAAACATACACAAAATCAAACCTATTTTTCAGAACAAAAAGAAAGGTTTTAAGAATCTGGAAAAATAAAACAAAACTTAAAAATCAAAGTTTTAGCAAGAAATTATCAACAAAAGGGTTAAAAATCTAGTCATAGTTTGTTAAATTGATTCTGCATATTAAATAACTGTGATTGTGGGAACAAATATTAAAAATATATTTAGAATATTAGGAAATAGAACTCTGCAAAATTTGGTACCATTCCTATAAGTTAGTTAATTTATATGCAATATTTAAGGATAAAAGAGAAAAATTATATCAGAAGAACCGACCCTAGTAAATGTATAGAAAAATTATATACTGACTATTAAAATTATAGAATCCACTGGAAAAATCTCGTGACCTAACTCAAAATATTATCTGAAATATTAATTTTTAACTATTCTGTCAACTAAAAATCGGGAAAAATACTTAAATTATGAAATAAATTATGGGAAATTTATAGAAAATATAAGAATAGAAATAGAACAGTCTGTGTAAAAATTAGAATTTTTGAGCATGATCTGATATTTTTAGCAAATAAGAGTAAAATAGGAAAAATTATAAAAATAACTCTGCTATGATTAAAACATGAGAAAATTTTGAGAAACCATACGAATTATAATTATTAATCTGACAAAATTTGACTAATTTTAGAGGCCCGAAGGTATTTCTAAAGAATTATTTGAATAATGTAAAAATAATAAGAATTAGCCTGAAAATAATTTAAATATGAAATTTTAGTATATTTTATCTAACACTAAGATACATCTACTGTGAAAATTTCGGAATTTATACTAAAACCTAACTTATGAAATAAATTCTTCAATCTGAGGTACTAAAAATGTTAAAGAAAAATACATTTCTAAACTATAAATATTTTTCTTGTTTATAGGTTACCATTTGGAGTAAAGGTGAGTTTCATGGCCCATTTTTTTATAAAGTTTTGGGGAAAAAGCATACTATTTGATGCATTATTTTCTGAAATTTATGTTACAACCATTAATTCGGATGTGGAACCGTTAGATAATATTGGTAGCGCTACTTAGGAAAATATTTCCTGCACCAATGGGATGAGTATTGTGATGCTATATTATCTGATTTATGAAATGTGTTATGACAGATATGAATGATCTGATTGCTATGTAAGGTTTGGTTGTATATAATGCATCAATATTACATGTTTGATAAACCTGTGAAGCTCACCAACTTTATGTTGACTGTTTTGGGTATGCTTTTTCAGGAATTCACCATGACTAACAGCTTAATGTTCTCCTTTGATGTTTATAATGGGGGGAGAGGTTGTGGGAAAAGTTTGTGTTAACCTGACAGTGAACTTATATGATCTCAGTGTTTCGGTGGATGCACACTTCCATCGTCTCTGAAGATGTTGCTGTTAGGATGTTAATGTAATAGGGTTATGTTAGTTCAAATTTTGACTATCATGAATTGATGTAATCCTAACTTCTATATTAATAATCTTGTTATGTTATGTGTTATTATATATTTAATATGCCTTATCATGAAATATATGTTTATGTGATATTTGGTAAAAGTTGTATATCAATGAGTTCTGAGCAAACAGGTCACACCCTAAGCATTTCACGCTTCCGCCGGGATGTGACAGGTTGGTATCAGAGCCATTGGTTATAGAGAATTAGGTACCATAAAATACCTAGACTATAACCATAAGCTCATATCTGTATAATTGTGTGTATATATGAATTTGCGTGATATGATTCCATGAATATTAAAGCATTTTCCTTGTAAAGAATTTATAATATATACAGAAATAGGTAACTAACTGTTGGTTCAAAACCATGAAAAGATTTGTTTTGCAGCCATGAGTACCGATAACAATTTTTGTGAGACTGACTCATCCGAATACTCGGATTATAACAATCACAAAGAACTTACGCCTGAACCTGAACCTCAGCAAATTCTAGAACCTTTTCCAACCAAAGATGAAGATAATCCTAAGCCTAAATTTTATGTCCGTCGTGCACCTGTAATGGTAGGAGGATATACCATTAAAACTCCTAGGAAAAGGGTACGACCCGGGAACAAATTCAAGACCAAGCAAGACGAAGGCAAGGAGATACAAGAAACTGACTCCCTCAGAAACGAAGGAAGTAAAGCTAAAAGACAAAGGATGGATGAAGATCAAAACACAGCCACTCAACAAACCCTTAAACAGCTCAGGAAAATTCAACAAGGGATCAGGAATATTCAGAAGGATGTTAAGGAACTAAAAGCACCCAAGGGAAATCTTCTCAAGAATATGGAAATGGGTGCAGGGAAATTAGGAGCTAACTTTTAATGTGAAATCTTTAAATAAGAACTTAAATGAAAAACATCTTTTGTGTTTGAACTATTACTTGCTTATATGTTAACTAGAATATTGTTAAGAGTCTAAAATCCTTTTAATATTTACTATAATTAACTATAGAAAAACATGCCGCCAAGAAGAAATACGCAACCCATAAGGAGGACTGCGCGAGTGGACGACCTAGAACTAGACTTGGGAAGAAACACCTGTTAACTCGACAGCCAATGAAGATGAAAGGATCTCCCGAATAGTGTCACAGCAATTGGAAGCTGCCATACCCATACTAGTAACTCAACTTCAACAAAACCTGAACCTCGGTACCACAACCCCCGGCAACGAAATACCAACTGATGATGCCATAAGAGAACAACCAGCAGAGGAGATTATAACAGAGAAAGGATGTTCCTACAAAGCCTTTATGTCATGTAGACCCCGAGAATTTGATGGTAGAGGCGGAGCAGTACAAGCTCTACGCTGGTTAGATGAAATGGAATCAACTCTGGAGATCAGCAAATGTGCCAATAACAACAGAACCTTGTTTGCCTCACACTCATTAAAAGGGAAGCACAATCCTGGTGGAAAATGGAGATGACCACTAAAGGTAGGCACATTATGAATGAGTTAAGTTGGGAGGAATTCAGGAAATTAGTTATAGAAAAATACTGCCCTTATAATGAAATAGAAAAATTAGAAACTGAATTTTTAGCTTTAGAAATGAAAGGAGCAGCACATCGGGAATACACCGACAGGTACAATGAACTCTCGAGGTTAGTACCACATCTAGTGGCCCCAGAATCAAAGAGAATAGGAAGATATATTTGGGGACTAGTGCCACAGATAAGGGGATTAGTAAAATCAGCTAGGCCCAAGACTTTTCAAGATACTGTAAGTTTATCAGGAAGCTTGACAGATGAGATGATAAGAAATGGATCACTAGGCAACCCTAGATCTGGAGAAAAGAGAAAGTGGAGTGATGATAGCCCAGGGGGAAGATTTAAGGGAACCCCTCAGAAACGAATAGTTAGACAGCCCCCTCGAAACTACCTAGGAATGACACGGGAAAAGAAACCCCAGACAGAAAACCAGCCATGGTGCAACACTTGCCAAAGATACCATCAAGGCAACTGTGCGATGGTAATCTGTTACAACTGCAAGAAAAAGGGGCATATATCCCGAGACTGCAAAAACCCTGCAAATCCAAAATCAGTCTGCTATCAATGTGGGAATGAAAACCATCGCCGAAACGAATGTCCACAGCTAAAAGGAAAGGCACCGGCTAATCAGAACAACCCTCGGGGGAGAGCATTCATAATGCAGGCAGAAGAAGCTCGACACGAACCAGAAGTTGTCACGGGTACGTTCCCTGTAAACGATCAGTATGCTATTTGACACTAGAGCAACCCGTAGTTTTGTTTCAAATACATTTAGGCCACTACTTAACTTAACCACAGAAAAGCTAAATCAAAAATATATGATAGAATTAGCTGATGGTAAGATAATCGAAGCTTATGAAATCATTCCTAATTGCATAATGAATTTAGATGAAAACTATTTCAATATAGATTTGATTCCTATTGATTTAGGAGGATTTGACATTGTTGTAGGAATGGATTGGTTAAGCAAAAATCAAGCTGAAATAGTATGTGGTAAGAAGATGATCAAAATCCCTTTGGTTTGTCGACACTAAGATAGACAAAGTAAACCTGAAAGATGTTCCAATTGTCAATGAATATTCTGATGTATTCCCTGATGAATTACCTGGGTTACCACCCCCTCGTCAAGTAGAATTCAAAATTGAATTAATACCAGGAACAGCCCCTATTGCTAAGGCACCCTACCGTTTAGCACCTACTGAAATGAAGGAATTAATGAGCCAACTTCAGGAACATTTGGATAAAGGATTTATACGACCTAGTGTATCACCCTGGGGAGCACCAGTTTTATTTGTTAAGAAAAAGGATGGAACATTTAGAATGTGCATAGACTATAGGGAACTCAATAAGGTAACTGTGAAGAATAGGTATCCCTTACCTAGAATAGACGATCTATTTGATCAATTACAGGGATCTAGTTACTTTTCAAAAATAGACTTGAGATCAGGGTATCATCAGCTAAGAATACAGGATGAAGATATACCTAAGACAGCATTCAGAACAAGGTATGGACATTATGAATTCCTGGTAATGCCATTTGGATTAACCAATGCTCCCGCCATATTCATGGATCTGATGAATAGGATATGTAAACCCTATTTAGATAAGTTTGTCATAGTCTTTATAGATGACATTTTAATCTATTCTAAGAATAAGGAGGATCATGAGCAACACCTAAGATCGACCTTGGAGTTGTTAAGAAAAGAAAAACTATACGCAAAATTCTCAAAATGTGAATTTTGGAAAAGAGAAGTGCAATTCCTTGGGCACATAGTCAATCAAGAAGGAATACAGGTAGATCCAACAAAAATAGAAGCTGTTAAGAAATGGGAGGATCCCAAGACACCAACAGAAGTACGCCAATTTTTAGGATTAGCAGGATATTATAGAAGGTTCATAGAAAATTTCTCGAGGATTGCTCAGCCCTTGACTGAACTAACTCAAAAAGACAGGCCATATGTCTGGGGAGAAAAACAAAAGAATGCATTCGAACTCTAGAAAAGTAAGTTATGTAGTGCACCTATTTTGTCATTACCAGAAGGGACTGGCGATTTTGTAGTATATTGTGATGCGTCTCGTCAAAGATTTGGATGTTTATTAATGCAACGAAGTAGAGTCATTGCATATGCCTCTAGACAACTTAGGGGAAGTGAGAAAAACCACACTACTCATGATTTGGAATTAGGAGCAGTAATCTTTGCACTTAAGATTTGGAGACATTACCTGTATGGGACAAAATGTACAATATATACGGATCACAAGAGTTTACAGCATATATTTGAGCAGAAAATGCTGAACATGAGACAAAGGAGATGGATAGAATTACTGAGTGATTATGATTGTGAAATCAAATATCATCCAGGTAAGGCAAATGTAGTTGCAGATGCTTTAAGTAGAAAAGATAGGGTTAAACCATTACGAGTACGAGCCATGAGAATGGAACTACAATCAGACCTGTTAAGACAAATATGGGAAGCCCAACAGAAAAATAAAATAGAAATAAAAGAACAGGAAAGGGATTTACAGGAAGATACAAATGGAATTCTAAGATTTAAAGGAAGGACCTGGATACCTGATGATGCTATACTTAGAAAGATTATATTACAAGAAGCACATAAGTCAAAATACTCAGTACATCCAGGAAATAACAAAATGTATAAGGATTTGAAAAATCATTACTGGTGGCCTGGCATGAAGAGATCAGTTGGAGAGTTTGTAGAAAATGCAATACGTGTTCAAGAGTTAAAGCAGAACATCAGAAACCTTCAGGATATCTACAACAAACTGAAATTCCAGAATGGAAATGGGATCAAATTACTATGGATTTTGTAACCAAGTTACCGAGGACCTCAAGTGGTTATGACACAATCTGGGTTATAGTAGATAGGTTAACCAAATCAGCACACTTCCTGCCAATCAGGGAAGATTACAAAATAGAGAAATTAGCAAGAATCTACATACGAGAAATCGTATCCAGACATGGAATACCAATCTCCATTATATCTGATAGAGACAATAGATTCATATCAAGGTTTTGGCAAACCCTACAAAAAGCTTTAGGAACCCAAATAAATCTTAGCACAGCCTTCCACCCACAAACAGATGGACAAAGTGAAAGGACAATACAAACACTGGAAGATATGTTACGTGCTTGTGCATTAGACTTTGGTGGCAACTGGGATATGCATCTACCTTTGATAGAATTTTCTTATAATAATAGCTATCATTCCAGCATTAAAACCGCCCCGTTTGAAGCCTTGTATGGAAGAAAATGCAGATCGCCATTATGTTGGAATGAAATAGGAGATAGACAACTTATAGGCCCTGATTTAATTCAAGAAACATCTGACAAGATCAAAGAAATCAAAAATAGATTAAAGACAGCACGGGATCGGCAGAAAAGTTACGCGGATAAAAGAAGAAAGCCATTAGAATTTCAAATTGGAGATAAGGTCTATCTAAGAATATCACCCACCAAAGGAATCTTTCGATTTGGAAAGAGAAATAAGTTGAACCCAAGATATGTTGGACCATTTGAAGTTATTGACAAAATTGGTCCTGTTGCGTATAAGCTAGATTTACCCGAAGAATTAGGTAAAGTACACAACACGTTCCATGTGTCCTATCTAAAGAAATGTTTAACAGACGAAACATTAAAAGTTCCAGTTCAAGAAATAAAGATAGACGAGAAGCTTCATTTTACAGAGGAACCAATAGCTATATTAGATAAAGAAGTTAAAAAGCTAAGAAGAAGCAAGATCCCCATAGTGAAAATTAAGTGGAACGCTAGGAGAGGACCAGAGTATACATGGGAAAGAGAAGATGAAATCAGAAGAAGATACCCCCATCTATTTTAAGACAATGGTCAGATAAGTTCATTACTATCCAAATAAATTTCGGGACGAAATTATTTTTACGGGGGGAGAATGTGACAACCCTAGATTTAGAAATTTTATACACTAAGTTCATTCAAATATTCTAAGCCACACCTAGGTTAATATATATATTTTTATACATACATATACGTATGCATGCTTTCATTTTGCTTACACAAGTATGTTGTTCACTTATATATATATGTATACGTATGCATGGTAGCATGCATAACCTTCTACGTGTGCATTACCATCTTTTGCTAAGAAACATGTGCACATCACATGAACATAAGTATTGATCATTTGCATGCTTGCATGCATAAACAAGAAGTTACGTACGCATGTATCCATATTCAAAACCTTTTGATACCAAACATTACATGAACAAGAAACTCAAAACACCAAACAAACACTAAGTAAACCAAAATATAATCCAACCAAACACCACAAACATAAGTTAACATCAAAAGAAATTTGACATCAAAACAAACCTAAACAAATTCCCTACACCTAAACCTTAAACCAAAGAACCATTAAAGATACCACTCGGTTAACACCCTTAAGAACCCGGCTTTCATCCTTAAGCACCCGATTTACACCATAAACATCCCTTAATGATCATTGACTCACCCTTCTCTTTGAATGACACCTAGACTCACCATGCCACCAAGTTCAACCCCAACCCGCCACTTAGCCCCCCTAATGACCGACTCACTAGACCTATAACTCCACCTCACACCCTAAGGACTAGATTTCATAATTACATCTCCACTATTTGGAGATCTCGGCCGTATGGGGAAACCCAAACCATCGAACCACAACCGAGAACCCATCTTCATTCGGTAGCCTCTCAACCTCTATTCCTACTCCCCACTTCACGGACACCACACACCATCTATCACCACCATCCCATCTCAAACTCTCGGCTAACACCACCACCCTCCACTTTGTCTCTCGGTTACCACCTTCAAACATCACCACCATAAGCCACAAGTCATCATCACAATCCTCTCGGTCACCACCTCTCCAAGCAAATACCATCATCAACTTCACTCGGTCACACACTTTCGGACACACGGCAGCAACATCCAAGCCTCGTGGAAGCATCATCTCCCGAAAGACTATCAAGAACACCAAAACCAAGCAAGCTTAGACCATCCTCACCTTCTTCTCACACTCTCCTTCTGTCAAAATCAAGGTTCTAACTCCTAAAACCTTGCTTGATTAAGATTATGGAAACTAAACATGTGTTAAATAAAGCACATGTGATTAACCCTTTTGGTTAAAACAAAGTTCTTATAGAAACATACACAAAATCAAACCTATTTTTCAGAACAAAAAGAAAGGTTTTAAGAATCTGGAAAAATAAAACAAAACTTAAAAATCAAAGTTTTAGCAAGAAATTATCAACAAAAGGGTTAAAAATCTAGTCATAGTTTGTTAAATTGATTCTGCATATTAAATAACTGTGATTGTGGGAACAAACATTAAAAATATATTTAGAATATTAGGAAATAGAACTCTGCAAAATTTGGTACCTTTCCTATAAGTTAGTTAATGTATATGCAATATTTAAGGATATAAAGAGAAAAATTATATCAGAAGAACTGACCCTAGTAAATGTATAGAAAAATTATATACTGACTATTAAAAATTATAGAATCCACTGGAAAAATCTCGAGACCTAACTCAAAATATTATCTGAAATATTAATTTTTAACTATTCTGTCAACTAAAAATCGGGAAAAATACTTAAATTATGAAATAAATTATGGGAAATTTATAGAAAATATAAGAATAGAAATAGAAAAGTCTGTGTAAAAATTAGAAATTTTGAGCATGATCTGATATTTTTAGCAAATAAGAGTAAAATAGGAAAAATTATAAAAATAACTCTGCTATGATTTAAAACATGAGAAAATTTTGAGAAACCATACGAATTATAATTATTAATCTGACAAATTTGACTAATTTTAGAGGCCCGAAGGTATTTCTAAAGAATTATTTGAATAATGTAAAAATAATAAGGATTAGCCTGAAAATAATTTAAATATGAAATTTTAGTATATTTTATCTAACACTAAGATACATCTACTGTGAAAATTTCGGAATTTATACTAAAACCTAACTTATAAAATAAATTCATCAATCTGAGGTACTAAAAATGTTAAAGAAAAATACATTTTCTAAACTATAAATATTTTTCTTGTTTATAGGTTACCATTTGGAGTAAAGGTGAGTTTCATGGCCCATTTTGTTTTATAAAGTTTTGGGAAAAAGCATACTATTTGATGCATTATTTTCTGAAATTTATGTTACAACCATTAATTCAGATGTGGAACCGTTAGATAATATTGGTAGCGCTATTTAGGAAAATATTTCCTGCACCAATGGGATGAGTATTGTGATGCTATATTATCTGATTTATAAAATGTGTTATGACAGATATGAATGATCTCATTGCTATGTAAGGTTTGGTTGTATATAATGCATCAATATTACATGTTTGATAAACCTATGAAGCTCACCAACTTTATGTTGACTGTTTTGGGTATGCTTTTTCAGGAATTCACCATGACTAACAGCTTAATGTTCTCCTTTGATGATTATAATGGATGGGGAGAGGTTGTGGGAAAAGTTTGTGTTAACCTGACAGTGAACTTATATGATCTCAGTGTTTCGGTGGATGCACACTTCCATCGTCTCTGAAGATGTTGCTGTTAGATATTAATGTAATAGGGTTATGTTAGTTCAAATTTTGACTATCATGAATTGATGTAATCCTAACTTCTATATTAATAATCTTGTTATGTTATGTGTTATTATATATTTAATATGCCTTATCATGAGATATATGTTTATGTGATATTTGGTAAAAGTTGTATATCAATGAGTTCTGAGCAAACAGGTCACACCCTAAGCATTTCACGCTTCCGCCGGGATGTGACACTCTCTAGCAAAGTGGCCCATCAGGTTATAGTTGTAACACTTGACTTTGCTTTTATTCAAGCCAAACTTTCCACTGGTTGCATTGCTTGGAAACCTCCTTCCAGTTCTTTGTAGAACTTCTTGGCTCTATGAGTGAGAAGAGCCATTTGCTAGACTATTTCTATATATTCCAGATCATCTGGATGGATACAATCCAGGTCTTCAAGAGTGAAAAGAGAGTTGCCACAACTTTCATCAGAAGACACAAAGGCTTGAGAAGAGCTTGTCTCTTGGAATGAGCTTTCTTGAGTGTAGTTCTCCCTGGGTGTCTCTGGGAAGGTGATGAAAGGACCCTTTGGTGAGTTGTCGGGGTAGCATATGAGATGATGTTGGGGTTCTATGCTATCCCTTTCAACCACATGCAGGGCTGAACCCAATTGATTGTTGGAGTTGCCAGATGAACCTTGCATGTTCATCTCCATCTGGTAGTCACTGAGAATCCCATATAACTCTGTCAGAGTAAGAGTTTTGAGATTTTCAGTCCTCTTGATCACCACACAATAGTGTGTCCATTGCCTAGGAAGTGAGGACATGAACTTCGTTACAATGTGTCTGTTTTCAAGAGGAACTCCTCCATCCACAAGGGTATCCACTATCTCAACATACCTGAAGTATTGCTGAGTCATGGTTTCACCTGTTTTGAAGGTGAAGTTTTCAAACTGCTGCTTCAGGAGATCCTTCTTGTTCTTCTTGGCTTCAGAGGAGCCTTCATACATCAGTTTTAGTGCATCCCACAGCTGTTTAGCTGTTTAGCTGTTTTGCACTTCTTGAAACCTCTGTACACAGAGTTTGGAAGGGCAGTTTGAAGAGCAGTCATGGCTTTTCTATCAATCTCTACTCTCTTTCTATCTTCATCTGAGTAGTTAGCCACATCTTTGGGGATCATACTAGCACCAGTAGCAGAAGGAGTACTGGGTATGAAAGGTCCATTTTCAACAGACTCCCACATTCTTGAGTCTAGAGACCTAATGATACCTTCCATTCTCATACACCAGGTATCAAAGTCATCAAGAGTGATCAGTGGGGACTTGTACATGGTTCCAGTTTCCATATCAGTCTTTGAAATGGATGCCATTTGAAAGTTTAGTAGTTGTGTGTGTGAGGGATCTTAAGATGGTGAGATCTTATATCAAGAGCCTGAAATGCTCTGATACCAATTGCAGGACCGGTGAAGGGTGGTCACTTACAACACAACAACACAAAGAGGAGATTAACCAAACTTAATCAAACAGTAAACTGGATTAACCACAATAATGATGCTAAGAACACAAGTAACAAGTAAGAGACAGAACAAGAGAACACAAGAAATTCGGGTTTCAAGGATGCAGTATATTGCTTTCTCAAGTTCTATTACAAGTGTTACAAAGCATTAAGAAAGATACTAGAACATGAAATACTTATACTACAACCTACAGCCGGCTATACTTTGAAAGCCAACTGGATACAATTGACTAGACACAAACAAAATCAATTGTAGAATCAAAAGGCATATCTGCCTTTTGACTTGTGACTATGACATGCCATAACTCACATCCTTATCTATTACAAAAAGGATAAAGTACATAAAGTAGAAAGTTACAGACTCAAGACCTCAATGTACGGTTACCAAAAGCATGGACCTTTTCACCAACTCATGTAAGTTGGTGACTTTACAGAGATGCAGCGGAAAGGTGTCCAGCTTTATGGAACAGTACATTAGATAAAGCATGTTACTAAAAGTCTTCGGAAGAAATCTGTCTTCATAAGATGAAGCTTCGGAAGACTTTGTGTCTAAGGCTTTGGAAGACTTCATATTTGGCTTCGGAAGATATTGGTCTTGGCTTCGGAAGATTTCACACTTAGAATATTTCTTGTGCATGGTGTAAAACTTCCGAAGCAATTCTACTTTAGTTCTTTAGTGCATTGCTTGCAGAGAGACTTTTAATGTTTTGGTTTGCATCAGACTTAAAGGAATCCTTACAATTATTTATAAAAATAACTAAACACTATATTTGTTGATAAATATTTGTTAAGGTATTTATAAAAATAATAAATAAATTTACAGAAAAGGAATAATTAACTTTAAAAATAGACAAAAGTTATAAAACCAATTCTTATAATTTTAAAAAAAAAACTAGATTCAAATGAAGGCTAAAAAAACCTTAAAAATAAAACAAAGGGTCCCCTGGATTAGAACCGGGGACCTCTTGTTTAACCTCCTCCCATATTACCGCTGAACCAAGGCTCTCAGCCGCGCTAATACTTGGTTCCAATTTCTTTTAAGTTCAATCGTTAATACGCCCCCAAATCCAAGAACCGTAGATTATTCTTGAATCAAATCGAATATCAATTCGATGTTGTTAACCAAATTAACCATGGGGCTTTTGTTCCCCATGTTTAGATGAACATAAAACTGTGTTTAACTTACTTGATTACTTTCGAATTGAAGTGTTTGTGCTCGGGTTTTGCCTCGGTTCGCTCGCGAAACAGAGTGAGTTTGAAATCGGGATTTTAGTAGAATTTTTGTGAAATTGAAGCTACAGGGAGTTGAAAGGGATCGAATGAAGCATTTCCCTTCCATTATATAGGCTTGATTTGTTCTTTGAGATGCCGAACGGGTCCCGATTCTTGTTCGATCATTTCGATTAAAATTTGATGTTTAATGGATGATTTAACTCGAATTAAACTATACATTAAGCTTGGGAATGATTATCCGAATGATTCTGTACGATTAATGTGATTAACCATCAACATTTGAACGTTTAACGGTTATATGTCGATTAAGGTGTTTGTTTTAGTTCGAATCCCTTTAATTCCGATTGTAATGGTCCAATTGGTCATGGGTTCGAGTTCGCAGTGCTTCTCCGAGTCGTTTGGTACCTTTAACATGGTTTAAATCGTCTTAATTTGGGTGTTTGGTGGTCACCGGAGTTTGGCTGGAGTATGGCCGCCGGTGACCAGAAAAACGTGGGCGAAGGGAGGTTGATTTGGGTTTTAAAAATGTTACACTTTTCCCCCTTGCAGTTTCTTTTGTTATTATTTTATGCACATACTTGTTTTTAAAGTTTATAAGATGACATAAACACCCCCTTAATTAACTTCAAGCTTAGCATTAATCTAACTTATTATCTTTTATAACTTACTATTAATTATTATTAGTATTGTTGTTATTATTATCATTATTGTTAATATTATTATTACTTTAGTTAATATTACTATTATTATTATTATTATTATTATTATTATTATTATTATTATTGTTATTATTATTATTATTATAACCTTACAAATTAAAGGATTAAAATACCAATTAAAGTAATATACATAAGCAACCCATAAGTTTCATGAATGATACAATAATCCATACAAGAATTAAAAAAGCTAACTTTCAATTAACGCAAAAAAAAAGATGTTACAGTCTCCCCAAGTTAAAAGAATTTCGTCCCGAAATTAAGAATGAAACTTAAACGAATAAGAGACTTATGATGAAAGATAAATGTACTAACGGACTGTGGTTGGCGTTTTATTACGGACGAGATGTTTCACTTTGCGAATTTTGGAATTTTACACAATGCATCAAAATTTGAACTCTTCCAATGGAATGCGAAAGTTATCATTGACAAACTAACTCTTTGAGATTTGACACATGAAACGTGGGAAAACGATGATGAGTTTCTGAGGTATATTAGACTTATAAGTCACACTTCTCCCATCATTTGGAATGAAATTGTGTAATAAAGTGACGTCTTGAAGCCAATAAGAAAAAAAAATAATATCCCGTAATTGTATGAAAGTTTGACCGTCGGAATTTAAAAATCCCAAGTGCCACTATATAATGACACAAGATTAACGCATATCTTGTGAATACGTATTGCTCCTCCGGTTAAACCGTCAGGTTAAGAATGATATGATATGCCGAGATTTTGAGCTGGGTTCCCAAAGATGATTAGAGGCATTGCTAATAACAAAAAGTGTATCGATCATCAGAATTAACGATCGATGTTTATCGACACACCACGATAACCGACTATTTGAGATAAGTACGAGTCAATTTCTCGACTCGTTATCTCACATGAGTCAATATGAAATGCGCGAAACTAGCCAATCGGTCAATAATGCACCAAATGAAATCAAGAAATACAAGGCAATTTGAACATATACCAAGCTACGTCAACATTTCCTTTATGCCAAACCATGAATACCAATCGCGGAAATTCATGATCCTTTTTGTCCATATCGGAATGAATGTAATAAAAGTCTTGTGAGTCGCAATCACGATAGAGATTTAGAGATTTTCAAGATTAGGAGTTCAAGGTTATCTAAAATAATGGGAATTGCATTTTTAATTATGGGTAAAGAGTTAAACAAAGACGTCGTTCATGATCGGATTGGAATTTAAATAATTCAGAATATCGACAATAAAGGCAATCACAAATAGCTTTCCAAGTATGGCTTGCACACGCGGTTCATCAAACCCATGAACACAACCGTACATTGCTATAAACAGAAAGGCATGGAATAAATTTATAATAACTTTATCTTGTACGAAAGATTGTTTTAGGAGTGTTATCATCATGCAATTAGGTTTTGATGATAACTCAGAATGAAGGTCGATAAAAAGGTTCCATAAAGCTAGATCAAATGTCAAATTGAAACATAAAAAACGTGAGAGAAGAAATCGATTTAAAATTTAAATGTTCCGGGCTTGGAACTAGGGTTACCCTAAAGTAACAACGACCCCTTTTGAGTTCAAGATTCATGCTTTAGCTTGACTGGCTGGAACACTATCATCGATAAATCAGATAACGGTGTTCACCCTTCAAGTTATTACATGTTTCTTGTCAATTGAAGTCTTAAAACCCTGGTAAGTTTGAGATCAAGGAATGGGAATACTCACCAAGATGTGGTTATCACTCCTAGCTTGGTGGTGTATTTCCTAAAGTATGACTCTTAACTACCAAACGAGAGCTTGATCCTAACTCATTGTTGAGGATCCACAAGAATAAATGAGGTAACTTACCATTAAGGTAATGATAATCACTCCTATCTTAACAGTGAAGTTTTATAGAAACAACATATAGCAAAATGAAAAGTTTCATCAAAGAACAGAATTCACTCCTACTTTGATGGGGTCATTTCATTTGAGGAAAATACCATCCATAAAATTTTAAGCGGGTGATATTATCATCAAGGTATGGATTTCACGCCTATCTTGATGATTGAATTTCATAATAACAAGAAAACAATCGAGAACTGACCTTTTTCACCAAAGTACGGGATTCAATCCTATTTTGGTGGGGTCATTTCGTTCGTGAAATACGAGTTCCAAAGGAAAATAATTGAATTCTGTCCTTAAAACAAGGAAATCACCCTGATTCCGAGGATGGGATTTCATAAAACACATAATACAAAAATTGAAAACCATAATCAAGATACGAAATTTTACTCCTATTTTAAAGAGGTAATTCCATTTGTAAAATATGAATTCATAAAAACAAAAAGAAGGAAATAGTCATCAAGGTATGAGGTTCATTTCCGTCTTGACGATGAAATTTCATAAGAACAGTAATAGCGAATGGAAAGTCATCACCAAAGTAAGGGAGTCACCCCTGTTTTGATGAGATAGAATCATTTAGGGGATACGAGTGTCCTTAGTCATAGGTTGACTTTCGGACTCTTGCATTGCCTACGATGCAAAACGGTTTGAATTTTTTATAAAGCTCGACTTAGCAAACGAAGAGAATATCGGCTAGAAATTCAGAAACTTCAAATTACATCAATGTAACATTAACAGGAAAAGAAAATCATGCTTGCTAGGATTTAAGGTTAAAGTTCGGGATAACAGAGTTAATTGTGTTAGGTTCTCAAATCTTGAATGGTTTAAGTCAGGAAAACAAGATCAATGACAGAAATGATTCAACACAATAATGAGATGTAAACGTTCGGTTCAAAATAAAAGGGAAATGCGTTGACTTCTCAAAGTGTTACGTCAACCACAACTTTACGGTAGACACGCGTACCTATAAGCGAACACCCATCTCATGAGTTCCAGGTCAGATAAACTGATCCAACGGTCAAATCAAATCTATGTGTATACCTTGCCTAGACAAGGTATCCCGGGATGCAGGTATTCCACCTTTCGGCATTGCATGATTTCAGTTATGGGACATACTTTAAGGACATTTGAAAACCCTAAGTAACAAGTTTAAGTTTTAAAAACCATTCGGTTTAGATGACCAACATCTTTGGATATATTAAGATCCATGTACACGTTGGTCAAGGTATGAAGATAGTTACATAAGGCGCACAACGTATAACGTTGTTTAAACGTAGGAATTGAGGAGTATAACGAGTTCAATATTAACGGGAACATTCTGTAAGATAGGAATGAGAAGATATTAGAGTTTCGATGATAAACCAGTCCAAGGAATCAAGGATTTGATATTTAAAATATAAACCGGATGGTTCCATTTGGTAACGTATTACCATTTGGAAACGTTGACACATCAAGGTAAATTGACCCATTTGCCTTAGAAACTTGTGTATGTTGACCATAGCTTATCACCCATCCCAGAAATCCTCAGGTAAGCATAACTGGTCTCACAATGAGATTTATACGATATGCTTGCCTTAGCTCGAAGGTCTTTTTGCCAGGAAATCCAGAATACAGGTGTCTATGTGTCACACAAATTTCTTAGGTTCATGAAATCAAAACCTTGATGAGATTTTCATAGATTAGACATAGAGTCTAAAGATTCAAGACATAAACAACAAGTATACGATTCCATGTGTTGTCGAGAATAAGATTAAGAGATTTCATGTTCGGGGAGAGTCAAAGAGTCAAAGAGTCAAAGATAAGTTTAGGGAGACAAGTAACAATGTTTAGGCAACCCTATGCTAAGGCATAGCATTATGTAGCATGCAAACCATACATTTTACAAGATAGAAATATAATTCTATAAGGTTCATGCATACTGTTGATACATGTATGTCCCTAGATCATGATATGAATGTAATAGATCTTGTTTATCTGATTCTGATGTAATGTTTGGAATGATTAATGAAATGATATTGATTGTTTGTGATTTACAATGTTTAATATTTCATTAATAAGTCGATGTTGAATTGGTTAATTAGGTTTGTGGTTGTTTGAATTGTTACACATAATGTTATATTAATTAATACATTCAAACTTAACAAAATGAAGTTCTCATGCGAATGGCCCATGCGAATGGACCACACGCATGAATAACTTCATGCGAATGACTCGGTCGCACGACTGAACCAGGAGACTGGATCAGTCGTATGATTGTAACATAAGATTGGCTCAGTCGCACGACTGAACACTCAGTTGTGCGGATGAATCAACTGTATGGTTCAATCGCACGACTGAATCATACTTATGGTTCAGTCGCACGAATGAACAATACTAACCTATAAATACAACCCAAGTCGTGGAAAAACGTAAGCATTCATTCTATTTCGACTCCAGACGTACCCTAGCCGTCCAGAAGCCTCCTAGTTCGTTCTCCAAGTTCATAGAACGCTGTAGATCGATTCCCAATAGATTCTTAATGTTTGATTCAATACTTTATTGATTCTACGTGCGTTCTCACTGATTGGATCGCCAATCAATAGGATTCCGCACTATTTGGTTTGGTTTACACGCTAATCATTCGGTATTTCGTTCAAATACCAGGTCCTAACATATCCGAAGGTCTAAGGATGATGCCATAACTGGAAAGCCGAGAATAGTGCTGAAGTGTAGTCCTCCGCGCACCATGTCCAAGATCCCACTACGGGAAATGCCACAGGACTTCACTCCACACTTCAAATGGTGGTACTACGATTGGAGAACAGGAGAGGCAGTCATAGTCTTAAGTAAAGAAGGAAAAATGGATACTATCAGGGTATTTGACCCAATGTGGCTTACCAACTTGTTAGTTAATGATGTCTACACTCTATACAAGTGGTCAATGTTCTATGATACGCAGGATATAGTACAAGCCCTCCAGTTCCAGAACGTCATAAGACTCTGTTTTGCATTTGAGATTCATGCAGGAGTCACAAAAGAGGATAAGTACAAGAAATATGAGGATGTAATGAAGAAAACAAGACATTAGAGAGATCTAGGTCCAAGGGTTTGGGGAGGGAGTCTGCCCGGAGCCTAGGGCTGCCGGATGAGAGGGGAGATCATGCTCGATCTCCCCTTGCCAAGAGTCTTGATTCTTATGTTGTAACAAGCTTGTAATCGTTAGGTTTTATCAATGAAACCATTATATTATAGTTTGTGTTATTGATTGTCTCTTGGTTTTTGCTGTTGTTTATCCTTCCGTCAAGAACATGCTCGGATGTTTACCGATCCAGCGACTTCACAATTGGTATCTATGGTTCAGTCTTACGAATGAACCATACGCATGGTCCAGTCGTACGATTGAACCAATCGCATGGTCCAATCGCATGAATGGGCCCAGTCGCATCTAATAAATGGGCCGAGGCCTATATATACCAGTTTCAATGTGTAGAGAGTTAAGGGTTTGGGGAGGGAGTCTTCCCGGAGCCTAGGGCTGCCGGATGAGAGGGGAGATCATGCTCGATCTCCCCTTGCCAAGAGTCTTGATTCTTATGTTGTAACGAGCTTGTAATCGTTAGGTTTTATCAATGAAACCATTATATTATAGTTCGTGTTATTGATTGTCTCTTGGTTTTTGCTGTTGTTTATCCTACCGTCAAGAACATGCTCGGATGTTTACCGATCCAGCGACTTCACACATACGCTATAGTCTAGGTCGCCATTTCTAATAACCTAAATCCCTATAGTTATGGGCTCTGATACCAATCTGTCACACCCCAACCTTGACGGCGGAAACGTCGAGGAGTGAGAGTTAAGATCGTTCATAGCCACATAACGCTATTATTAAACCAAATATATTATTCATAAGTTTTAATTACAACGTTACAAGCATAAGTCTCAAACAAAGATAACATTATGTAAAAAAAGCTAAATGTGACAAGTTCATCCATTTATTTCTCTAGGTCCAATCCTATATGTGATAAGCTTCAAAGTAGTTGTGACATCTCTTAATTTTGTTAACTTAGAAGTTAACTTTGTTAAATTTTAAAAGGGCCTTTTATGTCATTTTGAAACTTTGGGGTTTATACTTAATGATTAATTTGGTGATTAACAAATTAATATAATAATAATAACATTAAAAGTGTTATAATGTTTGCTTATTATTATAAAATTTAAGGTGTTAATAATCTTAAATAAAATAATAAATATTATTATTATTATAATGATGACAATATTAATAATAATAATTGTAATAATACTAATAATAACAACATTAACAAAATTAATGATAACAATAATGCTAATAATACCAATCTATTAAACTTGTAAAAGTTAAAACTTAAAGTAATTAAGTTAAGGGGTTAAGTTTGCTATTTTTAAAACTTCAAAAGAAAGCTTTGTGCATAAAATAACAAAGTACAAAACTACAGGGACTATTATTGTAACTTTAAAAGTTACAACCCAAACCATTCCCCCCCTTGCCCGCATATCCGGCGAGTCATCCGGTTGACTCCCGGCGGTCCTCCGGCGACGCCCAAGATCGCCAAATTTCGGCCGGTTATGAAACCCAAATCATTGTAACCGTCCTCATGAGCTGTTTCGAACTTAAACATTCCAAATTAATGGTGTTAATCACCGGTTACAAACCCAACGTCGTAACCGAAATCACCGTTTAATTCACAGCCGTTCGAGGCATTAAACCCTAACTACAATCTAATCAAACGAACATACATAATCATAGAACTGTTCCTAAGTGATTTTTGATTCTAATTTCACATGAAACAAACGTGAATATCATCTACGATTCGCTTCACTAGTCGACACTTGCAGCAAGTCGAACACCACTCTCCGAGTCACCAATCTTGTAATTGATTGAGGGCTTTGATTCGTGGGTGTCTGATAAAGCTTCCCATGAAATTAATTGAATTATCATTCACGAATACCCATCATTCGCTCACTGTTCGGCCGCGGGTTGTTCTTCGAAGTGGGTATCCTCAATCGATCATCAAACGGGTAATTGTTTACATATACTTGATCGTTTAACCATGGGGAGAAAAAGCCCCATGGTTGATTGGGTCAACAACAACAGATTGATGCTCAATTTGCATCAGGAATGAATTAGGGTTCTTGGGAAATTTGGAATCATATGAAAATTGTGTTTTAAGAATTAAAATCCATTCTATGGCAGGCTTAGGCGCCCTTGCATACTGGTTAACAAAGCATGCCCACATCCTTGAGGTCTCTGGTTCGAACCCGGGCACCCTCCAACATTTTTTTGGGCCTTTTTAGCCCTCAAATTAATTGTAGAAATTTTTAAAAAAAATATAAAAATAGTTTTTGCAAACCTTAAAAATTTCCATGAACACCAAATAATATTCTGGATTTTTTTATTAATTTTAAAAATTTAATAACTTGTTTTTAAAACATTTTAACAAACATTATTTTTGGTTCAAATCCTATTAAAAGTGGGTCTCAACTAACAAATTAGTTTCGGTTCAAACGTTATTCCTTTAAAATCATGGGTATCTTAAAATATTTATTTAAATTTAAACCTTAATTACAAATGTTTTCTTTTAAAAATAATTAAATAATTATCTATATGCTTATGGACTTGATACAATAATTTAAAAAAAAAATCATTTAAAATACTAATGGGCACAATAGTATTTTTATTCTTTAAAGGTTTACTTTTATAATTGTGATAATGATATATTATTCTTTGAAAACTATAAAGAATTAAGTACATATTGAACTCCAACTTTGTTATATTTAAATTCATTTCTAAAATATTTACATATATAATTCTTATAATGAATTAAAAATGTAAATAATTACTTTGTGAATTGTTACTTATCAAAAACCCCTTAAAACTATTGAAACCCTAATCATCATTTGAACGTTAATCATATTATTAATCTTCATCTTGTAATACATATTTAGGTGCCTTGTAATGAATACTTGGGACTACTTTGGATCATCCTTTAATCTTTATTTATCATCTTGTAATGCTTATATCAATGTGAGTATTTCCATACCCCTTTTTTTGCTTATTTTCACACTTTGGGGTGAAACATGTTAACTTATTATCATTGCACTTGTAAACTTATTTGAGACTTGTAATCTTTATGGCAATTCATCATGCAAAGTTGTGGTTAGTTGAACTTTTGTGGTTACCATGTTATGGCGTTATATGTACAATCATTAACTATTGCTAGCCGAGCGAAGTCATAGATCTATGGGCAAGACAAGCCTACTTTGGTTGATCCAAGTACACTTAGCTGATCATATAATCTTGTAAACGTTTGAGACTTGTAAAACTTTGTCGAGGTTTGATTGTTGCATTGTTCATAACATCCCTAATCACTTTATTCACTAACTTATGACTTGAATTGCCATCTTTTATATACTTATGTATTAAAAACTATGGAATGCTCACCAACATTTTTATGTTGACCTTTTATTTTTAACATGTTTCAGGAATACCTCAAGTATGTGTTCTACTTTTTGAAGCTTATCACATCTAGGATTGGACCTAGAGATAAAATGGATGATCATGTTATTTGTAGCATTTGTACATGATGTAATCTTTGTTGAAACTTCTGCTTGTAATGTTACAAATGAATCTTATGATTAATAAATTTGGTTTTAATAAATAGCGTTATGTGGCTGTGAACAATCGTAACCCTCACATCTCAACGTTTCCGCCGTCAAGGTTGGGGTATGACAGATTGGTATCAGAGCCCATAACTATAGGGATTTAGGTTATTAGAAATGGTAACCTAGACTATAGTTGCATGAACCTCATAGAAAGATCCTTATACCTTGTGCTTACATGTTGTTTGCATGCTACATAATGCTATGCCTTTTGTGCAACTTGATGTCTTAGCATAGGAGTGCCTTATGTATGCTTAAACTTAGTTACTTGTCTCCCTAAACTTAACTTTAACTCTTTGATTCTCCCCGACAAATGAACTTCTTAACCCTATTCCCAGCAACATGTGGAATCCACACTTATCATCGTGGGTTTAATTCCTTAGACTCTATGTCTAATCTATGAAAATCTCATCAAGGTTTTGATTTCATAAACCAAAGAAATTTGTGTGACACATAGACACCTGTATTCTAGATTTCCTGGCAAAAGGCCTTCGGGCTAAGGCAAGCATATCGTATAAATCTCATTGTGAGACCAGTTATGCTTACCTGGGGATTTCTGGGATGAGTGATAAACTATGGTCAACATACACAAGTCTCTATGGAAAATGGGTCAATTTACCTTGACGTGTCAACGATTCCAAATGGTAATGCGTTACCAAATGGAACCATCCTCTTTGTATCTTAAAAATCTTTGATTCTTTGAACTGGTATCTCTTCATTCTTATCATAGATAATGTTCCTGTTAATATTGAACCTAACCTACATTTCAACTCTTACATTTAAACACCGTTATACGTTGAGCGTTTCATGTAACTATTTCTATATCTTGACCAACGTGAACATGGATCTTAATATACCCAAAGATATTGGGAATCTAAACCGAATGGTCATCAAAAAACTTTAAACCGTTACTTATGGTTCTCAAGTCTTCTTAAGGATGTGTCCCATAACTAAGGACATGCAATGCTATAGGCGGAATTTCTATATCTCGAGATACTTTGTCTCGGCAAAGTGTAAATGGTGACTTGACTCTATCATTGAATCCATTTACTTGACTCGAAACCCTCAAGATGAGTGATCACCTATAAGTACGTGTGTCTTCAATAAGGCTATGGCTGATCTCATATCTTGAGAAGTCCATGTATTCCCTTCGATTGTGAATCGAATGTTCACATCTCATTATGGTGTCGAATCATTTTTGTCCTTGATTTTCCCTTCCTGATTTAAATTATTCAAGATTTGACACCATCATAACAAATTCTGCTATCTCGAACTTTGATCTTAAGCTTGTAAGCATGATTTTTCCTTTTGTTACATTGATGTAACTTGAAATTTTCCGAATTTCTAATTGGTATTATTTTCCTTTCGTCGATAAGTCAAACTCCGTACCGTCTGCACCGTGAGAGATGCAAGTGTTTGCAAGCCAACCTATGACACAGAACACTCGTATCTCCTATATGATTCTAACTCATCAAAACAGGGGTGATTCCCTTACTTTGATGATTCTCTATTCGTTTCGATAAATGGTTTCCAATTGTAATTTATAAAATTTCATCCTCTGGATCGGGGTGATTTCCTTATTCCGAGGATTGACTTCAATTACTTTCTTTGGAATGGCATTTCACAAATGACATGATCTCACCAAAATAGGATTGAAACCGTACTTTGGTGACAAATGTCAATCTTCGATTGTTTTCTTGCTATTATGAAATTCAATCATCAAGATAGGCGTGAATTCCATACCTTGATGATAATATCATCTTTATGAATTGTATTTGTTCAAATAAGGCGACTTCATCAAAGTAGGAGTGAATTCTGGATTTTGATGAAGAAGTTCATCTTGTTATATTATGTTTTTGTAAAACTTCACTGTTAAGATAGGAGTGATTTCCCTTACCGTAATGATGAGTTACCTCGTCTTATTTCTGTGGATCCTCAACAAGGAGTTGGGATCGAACTTTTTGATTGGTAAGTTAGTGGTCATACCTTGGGAATACACCATCAAGTTAGGAGTGAAAACCACACCTTGATGACTATTCTCATTTCTTGATCTCCAACTTACCAAGGTTTTAATCAAGTGACAAGAAACATGTAGTAACTTGAAGGGTGAACCAATGTTAGTGTTTGGACCTATCAAGCCAAAGCATGATTTCTGAACTCGAAAGGAGACCCGATCACTCTAGGTTGATTTTGATTCCGAGCTTGGAGCATTTGAATTTTAAATCGATTTCTTTCCCTTTATCTTCATGTTTTGACTCGATCTAGCTACATCGAACCATTTATTTCTTACTTATCAACTTTCATTTTGAGTTATCATCAACATATGATTGTGTGATGGTAGCCTTCTTAAACAATCTTTCTGCTAAATAAAGGCATTATCAACTTGTGTTCATGTCTTTTTAACTTTCTCAGATGTGCTTATGGGTTGATGAACTGCGTATGTAAACTGTACTTGGAAACTTGCTACCTTGCAAAACATGTTTACAAATACTTTTCTTAATGTTTACGTCATTTCTTGAATCGCTTTTGAACCCTTAACCTTGAAAATCATTGAAATTCTATCTTGATTTCGATCAACGAGACTCGTTATTACTTACATTGTGACGCGGATATAAAGGTTCATAAAATTTCGTAATTTGTAGTCATGGGTTTGGCATAAAAGAAAAGACATAACTTGGTATGTGTCCAAGTGTCTTACCTTCACATTCGTGTTCCTATGAATCTCCTGTTTAACAAAGCCTAACATTCGTGTTCCTATGAATCTCCTGTTTAACTTTTCATCATTAAGTGCCTCTTATCTTAGATGCCATGATGACAAATGGTGCATTATAGACCGATTAACTAATTTCATATTGACTCATGTGGGTTAACGGGTCGAGAAATTGGCTTGTATCTATCTCAAATAATCATATACCGTGGTATGTCGTTAAACACGATCATTAATTTGGATGATCAATTCATTTTCTGCTTTTAATAATGTTCCTAACCATCGTCGTGAACTTATTCCAAAATCTTCGCATATTGTATTATTCTTAGACTGATGATTGGTCAAAGGAGAGATACATATTCACAAGATATGCGTAAAGATCATTTCATATAGTGACGTTTGGGATTCTTAAATCCTGACGGTTAACCTTTCTTACAATTGTGGTCTTTTATTGATTTCAATAAATCGCTTTACTACGAGATTATATTCTAGAAGTTGTGGCTTATAAGTCTAACATACCACGGTAACTCGTCATCATCTTTCAACGTTTCATATGCCAAATTTCAAAGCGTCTCGTATTTCACTAGAAGAATTCAAATTGACATGCATTATATCAAGAGACTTGTAAGATTCCATGAAGTGAAACATCTCATCTGTAATCAAACGTCTATCATGGCCGTTGTACACTTACTTTTCATTATAAGTCATTTGTTCATCTAAGTTCATTTTAATTTCGGGACGAAATTCTTTAAGTTGGGGAGACTGTGACATCTCTTAATTTTGTTAACTTAGAAGTTAACTTTGTTAAATCTTAAAAAGGCCTTTTATGACATTTTGAAACTTTGGGGTTTATACTTAATGATTAATTTGGTGATTAACAAATTAATATAATAATAATAACATTAAAAGTGTTATAATGTTTGCTTATTATTATAAAATTTAAGGTGTTAATAATCTTAAATAAAATAATAACTATTATTATTATTATAATGATGACAATATTAATAATAGTAATTGTAATAATACTAATAATAACAACATTAACAAAATTAATGATAACAATAATGCTAATAATACTAATCTATTAACTTGTAAAAGTTAAAACTTAAAGTAATTAAGTTAAGGGGTTAAGTTTGCTATTTTTAAAACTTCAAAAGAAAGCTTTGTGCATAAAATAACAAAGTACAAAACTACAGGGACTATTATTGTAACTTTAAAAGTTACAACCCAAACCATTCCCCCCCTTGCCCGCATATCCGGCGAGTCATCCGGTTGACACCCGGCGGGTCCTCCGGCGACGCCCAAGATCGCCAAATTTCGGCCGGTTATGAAACCCAAATCATTGTAACCGTCCTCATGAGCTGTTTCGAACTTAAACATTCCAATTAATGGTGTTAATCACCGGTTACAAACCCAACGTCGTAACCGAAATCACCGTTTAATTCACAGCCGTTCGAGGCATTAAACCCTAACTACAATCTAATCAAACGAACATACATAATCATAGAACTGTTCCTAAGTGATTTTTGATTCTAATTTCACATGAAACAAACGTGAATATCATCTACGATTCGCTTCACTAGTCGACACTTGCAGCAAGTCGAACACCACTCTCCGAGTCACCAATCTTGTAATTGATTGAGGGCTTTGATTCGTGGGTGTCTGATAAAGCTTCCCATGAAATTAATTGAATTATCATTCACGAATACCCATCATTCGCTCACTGTTCGGCCGCGGGTTGTTCTTCGAAGTGGGTATCCTCAATCGATCATCAAATGGGTAATTGTTTACATATACTTGATCGTTTAACCATGGGGAGAAAAAGCCCCATGGTTGATTGGGTCAACAACAACAGATTGATGCTCGATTTGCATCAGGAATGAATTAGGGTTCTTGGGAAATTTGGAATCATATGAAACTTGTGTTTTAGGAATTAAAATCCATTCTTTGGCAGGCTTAGGCGCCCTTGCCTACTGGTTAACAAAGCATGCCCACATCCTTGAGATCTCTGGTTCGAACCCGGGCACCCTCCAACATTTTTTTGGGCCTTTTTTAGCCCTCAAATTAATTGTAGAATTTTTTTTTTAAAAATATAAAAATAGTTTTTGCAAACCTTAAAAATTTCCATGAACACCAAATAATATTCTAGATTTTTTTTATTAATTTTAAAAATTAATAACTTGTTTTTAAAACATTTTAACAAACATTATTTTGGTTCAAATCCTATTAAAAGTGGGTCTCAACTAATAAATTAGTTTCGGTTCAAACGTTATTCCTTTAAAATCATGGGTATCTTAAAATATTTATTTAAATTTAAACCTTAATTACAAATGTTTTATTTTAAAAATAATTAAATAATTATTTATATGCTTATGGACTTGATACAATAATTTAAAAAAAAATCATTTAAAATACTAATGGGCACAATAGTATTTTTATTCTTTAAAGGTTGACTTTTATAATTGTGATAATGATATATTATTCTTTGAAAACTATAAAGAATTAATTACATATTGAACTCCAACTTGTTATATTTAAATTCATTTCTAAAATATTTACATATATAATTCTTCTAATGAATTAAAAATGTAAATAATTACTTTGTGAATTGTTACTTATCAAAAACCCCTTAAAACTATCGAAACCCTAATCATCATTTGAACGTTAATCATATTATTAATCTTCATCTTGTAATACATATTTAGGTGCCTTGTAATGAATACTTGAGACTACTTTGGATCATCCTTTAATCTTTATTTATCATCTTCTAATGCTTATATCAATGTGAGTATTTCCATACCCCTTTTTTTGCTTATTTTCACACTTTGGGGTGAAACAGTTAACTTATTATCATTGCACTTGTAAACTTATTTGAGACTTGTAATTTTTATGGCAATTCATCATGCAAAGTTGTGGTTAGTTGAACTTTTGTGGTTACCATGTTATGGCGTTATATGTACAATCATTAACTATTGCTAGCTCAGCGAAGTCATAAATATATGGGCAAGACAAGCCTATTGATCCAAGTACACTTAGCTGATCGTATAATCTTGTAAACGTTTGAGACTTGTAAAACTTTGTCGAGGTTTGATTGTTGCATTGTTCATAACATCCCTAATCACTTTATTCACTAACTTATGACTTGAATTGCCATCTTTTATATACTTATGTATTAAAAACTATGGAATGCTCACTAACATTTTTATGTTGACCTTTTATTTTTAACATGTTTCAGGAATACCTCAAGTATGTGTTCTACTCTTTGAAGCTTATCACATCTAGGATTGGACCTAGAGATAAAATGGATGATCATGTTATTTGTAGCATTTGTACATGATGTAACCTTTGTTGAAACTTCTGCTTGTAATGTTACAAATGAATCTTATGATTAATATATTTGGATTTAATAAATAGCGTTATGTGGCTGTGAACAATCGTAACCCTCACATCTCGACGTTTCCGCCGTCAAGGTTGGGGTGTGACAGTAGTAATCATACTTGAGTATTTCCTGAAACATGTTAAAAATAAAAGGTCAACAATAATGTTGGTGAGATTTCCATAATTTTCAATACATAAGTATATAAAAGATGGCAATTCATGTTGTAAGTTAGAGAACAAAGTAACTAGGAATGTAAGTCAGAATGCACAATCAAACCTTGACAAAGTTTTACAAGTCTCAAACGTTTACAAGCACATACGATTAGCTAAGTGTACTTGGATCAACCAAGCAGGCTTGTTAGGCCCATAGATCTATGACGTCGCCAGACTAGCAATAGTTAATGATTGTACATATATCCGACGTTACATGGTAGCTACAAAGTTTTAACTAACCACAACACACAAGTAAATTGCCATAAGTTTACAAGAATCAAATGTTTACAAGTGCAATGTTTATAAAGTAACATGTTTCACCCCAAAGTGTGAAAATATGAAAAAGGGGTATAGAAATACTCATATGATCAATATGTATATAATTGGCGATTAATAAGAGATATAATAAAAACGTTCCAACGTAGTTCTCACAAGGCACCTATATATATATATACACGTTTTAAGTTAACAATGAGATTAACGTTTTAACGCGAACTAGGGTTTTGATAAAAATTTGGGGACCTTTATAAATAACTACAACTAATTAGAGAAAATTATGCATATATTATAGTCTAATAAAAGAAAAACGTATCTTCATAAAAATTTTAAAAAGATTTAAAGCTTTTATAAAAATTTGTGGATTTAAATTATAAAATGTAGGTAAATTCTATAAATATCATGATTAATCCACCTTTAAAATGATTAATATAATGTGATGATTTAAATTTTTATCTAAAATCTTATTTATAAAAATAACTAAACACTATATTTGTTGATAAATATTTGTTAAGTATTTATAAAAATAATAAATAAATTTACAGAAAAGGAATAATTAACTTTAAAAATAGACAAAAGTTATAAAACCAATTCTTATAATTTTTAGAAAAAAAAACTAGATTCAAATAAAGGCTAAAAAACCTTAAAATAAAACATGGGGTCCCCCGGATTCGAACCGTGGACCTCTTGTTTAACCTCCTCCCATATTACCGCTGAACCAAGGCTCTCAGCCGCGCTAATACTCGGTTCCAATTTCTTTTAAGCTCAATCGTTAATACGCCCCCAAATCCACGAACCCTAGATTATTCTTGAATCAAATCGAACATCAATTCGATGTTGTTAACCAAATTAACCATGGGGCTTTTGTTCCCCATGTTTAGATCAACATAAAATTGTGTTTAACTTACTTGATTACTTCGAATTGAAGTGTTTGTGCTCGGGTTTTGCCTTAGTTCGCTCGTGAAACATAATGAGTTTGAAATCGGGATTTTAGTAGAATTTTTGTGAAATTGAAGCTACAGGGAGTTGAAAGGGATCGAATGAAGCATTTCCCTTCCGTTATATAGCCTTGATTTGTTCGTTGAGATGCCGAACGGGTCCCGATTCTTGTTCGATCATTTCGGTTACAATTTGATGTTTAATGGATGATTTAACTCGAATTAAACTATACATTAATCTTGGCAATGATTATCCGAACGTTTCTGTACGATTAATGTGATTAACCATCAACATTTGAATGTTCAACGTTTATATGTCGATTAAGGTGTTTGTTTTAGTTCGAATCCCTTTAATTCCGATTGTAATGGTCCAATTGGTCATGGGTTTCGAGTTTGCGGTGCTTCTCCAAGTTGTTTGGTACCTTAACATGGTTAAATCGTCTTAATTTGGGTGTTTGGTGGTCACCGAAGTTTGGCCGGAGTATGGCCGCCGGTGACCGGAAAAAACGTGGGTGAGGGAGGGTGGTTTGGGTGTTAAAAATGTTACACTTTGCCCCTTGCAGTTTCTTTTTTGTTATTATTTTATGCACATATGTTTTTAAAGTTTATAAGATGACATAAACACCCCCTTAATTAACTTCAAGCTTAGCATTAATCTAAC